>CM071867.1:1371847-1437616 GCA_036759665.1 Gynandropsis gynandra
GTCGGCAAATTTGCGGACTGCACAGTCAGCAGTCCGCAATTTGCCTACCGAATTGATTCCGGTCCCTAATCCGTCCCGAATTCCGGACGACTTAGGGACTGACCAACAGTCCCCAAATTTAGGGACGGATTTGGGACTGTTTTCTTAATCCGTCTGTAATTAGTCCCTAATCCGTCCCTAAATTTAGGGACGGATACTTCAGTCCGCAAATGCAGTCCCGAAATCCGAATTTTCTTGTAGTGATTGAAATTCATCGCATAAAAAGATTAGGCCTTTTGAAATTATTTCTAGGATTAGAAATAACTCAACATTCTAATGATATCCCAATCTAACAAAGAGAGTATTACTTTGATTTGTTATCTAAGACAAATAACTACTAGACATTTATAATTTAGGGACGAAATTTTCAGATGGATTTTAATCCATCCGTAATTTGTAAATAGATATCTTTATATCCTTAATTTTAAAATGAATTAAGGATTCACCACTAATCCATCCATTATTTCTGGACAAATTATGGACGTATTCTATAAATTTTTTATTTTGTTTAATTTTATAAAATAATAGAATCAATCCGGGCGGAATTAGGGACGAATTTATTTAATTCTTTCGGAATTAGAGATAGATTTTTTAATCCATTTGGAATGATGAAATTTAAGATTATAAATCGAGTAGAAAAAAGAATAGAAAGGAAAAGAAGAAGAGGAAGAAAAAAACAAAGAAGAGAGATTAGTAGACAACAACAGTGGTGGATGAGGAAGAGACAACGACAATGACGAAGGAGTAGGAAGCGACGCTGACGGTGGAGAATGATTTTTCTTTCAATTTTTTATGTGGAAAAAAATAAACAGACCAAAAAATCCCTTCTCAATTCTTTTTTATGTTTCGAAAACTTTTTCAGATGAAATTATCCGTCTGTTTTTTTCTAAAAATTTTAAAGTTTTGTGGACGAAAATATCCTTCCAAAATCTATTCATAAAACGTATAGAACAATTTTTCAGACAAATTAAGAGTGAATTTTGTTATCTGAAAATCCAATATTTCTAATATAAAATTTATTGGTTTGCAAAGTAGTTTCTGTGCCTCTGGCGTTTGTATAAATGTTCATTGAACTATATATTATTTTTTAGATTTGTTTTAATAAAGTCTTCAGTTTCTTTCTTATCCAAACTTCTTATTCACAATTATTTACACATCAAGCTTTTTTTTTGTCCAATCTAATAAAAATATGACAAAAATGAAACATATTACCCCATAAAATTATTTAATTTTTTATTTTCAAAATATAGAAAAAAAACATATGCATGTTGGTTTATTACAATGTAAATAATATAGATATATATATATATATATATCGAGAGATAGATATGTACACAATTAGGTTTTCTTTGAGAGTGTAAACATGGGGTATATATGATTAATTATCTAGAAATAGGTTTCAAAGTTGGTGTTGATATTTTCCTTATAGAGAATAATTTTAATATGTATATTTTAAAATATGCGTAGCTGACATGGAGACAGAGACATATAATCTTTTATTTTTAAATTTCTTTATCCGACATTTAGTTCGATAATACGTCCCATCTGAGCTAATACCTATTTTCATTTTAGTAGATAATAAGTGTATTTCTTTCTTACAAAATTTTGAATTTTTCAAATATTATTGAAATAATTTTGTGTGTGCAATAAAAGTATAATTTTAAATTTTGTTTTAAAATATTTTATATTACATAAATAAATGTTAATTGTTTATCGATCTAACCTGATAATAAAACAACTTCTTTGCAAAATTGAAGGTTAACGTTTTTATTTGATAATGATTTTCAATATATATTATTTGTAATTTTAATAATTGATATTTTAAAGTTTTTAATAGTTTAACGTATATGATATAAGAAAATAGTTTCCAGCAAGCTGTAAAACTCGCGAAGATCAACACCAGTCAATGCCTTCCTTTATAATATTTTTTAAATCTCATCTTACAATTTTCAAATCTCCATTAAAAATTTTATTTTTATAAAAATTCAGATTAATTATTTTATACTAAAACATTATATATATGTATATATATATTAACATGTGTGTGTGACCCCGCGTGAGCCCATGAGCTGGTGTTGCATATAGGGAATAGGATCGGACAAATCACGTTGAGAAAAGCCAAATAATTGAGGAATAAAACAAGAACAAGACAAAAAGACAAAATATTTTATATTTTCATTTTAAAACATTATATTATTATTTTAATTTAAATATCAAACAAAAAATGCACTTTTTATCTTCAGAACGTACATAATAATTTTGTTAAAAGACAAATTACTCGCAAAATGTTTTTTCGTTTTGGGATAAAAATTTTAAAATTATCAAAATTGTCAATTAAGTTTATATCCCAGTATTTTTATGTGACTGGTCAATGAAATATAATAGACAATAAGTATAAATTTTTATTGTTATAATAACTGAAAACTGGTCAATGAAATATAATAGACAATAAGTATATTTTTTATTGATATAATAAGTGAAATTGATAAGGGATAATGATAAAATTTAATATAGGTAGTATATTACAATTACAGTAACTAATAGATTTTATATTTAAAATCAAATGTTTTAAAAATGTAATATATTTTCCCTTTTACTAATAAATAGAGTACCTCTCTCATCAGTATAGCTATTCTGTAATAAAATTGTAGAAGGACGTATTGCCATAAAAAATACTATTTTAATGATATTTATTATCAATAATATTACATAACAATAACATAAAAATTTATAATATAGGGTAAGTTTCTGGATGCGTGGATGTCAACAAATGGAATGACACGATATGATGTGAGTGGACATTTATGAAATTTCTTGTATTTTGAAAATTTTCTATGTTAAATATTCAAATTAAAACAATTTTTTAAAATATTAGGATTACAAGATTTATATATTATTATATTACTATATACAAATATAAATTTATAAAATATTTCAAAATAAAACATAAAATATTGAAATTAGATATGTAGAGCAAGTATTGATGCAACAATATTTAAGCAATGGAAGGATCGAAATCTTTTAATAATATTTTTAGAATAAAACATTTAATTTTTAATCACTAGATTATGTATTTGTTATGGATGGACAAATATTGATTAAGGGTTTGACTGGTGAAAACGTTGTGTTTGTATTTGTGTTTGACGTTTTTTTATCAATGATTGGCGGCATTTTGTTTCATTTTGTCTAAATGGTACAAAATACCGCATTTGCGGACGACCGCAATTAGAAGTGAATGACAGAAAATTTTTGCGATTGCGTTTTGAGCAAAATTACCAAAATAGACAATTATTAATAAAAGAATTTATTTAAATTTTGTTGTTTAGTATATATTTTTTAATTATAATTTTCAAATACTTGAAATAAATTTAAAAATTATTAAAAAATTAAAATATTTAAATATACAATACTTATATATATATACGAGTAATATAACTTATAATAGAATGGTATTTTCGCAGTTTTATTAATAACGCACGAAACCTAAACGTAACACAACATAATTTCGAATTTTTAAATTTTGCGTTTTGTTACGTTTGTGAACGACTCCGATTCCACCAGTCTGTTTTAATGTTGACAGAAAACGCAATCGCTATATTTACGGACGACTACGATTCCATCCTTTACAACTTAAAAGATATGAATTTGATTATGGAAAGGTGGAAATTTTAAACTTATTTATTAATAGATAATATGTATTTCAAGTTATTAGTGGGCCAAACTTTATCTAAAAACTCAATTTTTTTGAAGAGCAATAATTAAGGGATCAAATTTTCGGGTAAAGAACCATGGTATGGTCTAACGTATAAGTCAACTATTTAAATGATTTTTATGGATTATATTTGGGGTCTTTAGCCTCTCTTATCATATCTATTTATCTCTTTGCATGGCTTTCATTAGCTTGACGGTCATTCACTCCTTTCACACGTTGAAATTATTCCACTTCGCTATCATTGTTCCCTATTCTATTATTATCCATTACATACATATATATATATAATTACATATATAATACATATCAAGTATTACTAAAAAAATATTAATTACGAAATTGGGTTATGAATCCATCAACTTTATGAATAAATGATATAAAGTAATTCTTTCATATCAAATTTAAATTATCATATTGAAAAACCTAATCACACTAATTGAGATTAGAATGCAAAATATAATGGTTCGTAAAATCATGAATTTCTTATAAAAGTTATAAAAAATAAAACTATACACTAGACGGTTGTATATATATATAACTATATTTATATAATTGGATGAGATTCATTTATAAATAAAATAGGCAAATTTGTGAGATTTTTAGATATGTTTGTGCATTTTGATTTTATTTTTTTAAGGTGTAATGTATCTTAATATTTTTATTATTAAAATTAATATTTTTCGTAGATTTAGCTCGTAATATAGTTATTCTAGATTTTTAAATTTTTGGAGAAAATGTGCATAAAAAATGGCTTCTTATCTATGTTTAAGAAAGTGATATGTACTAATTAATAGGATTATACTTTAAAATAGTATTTGTATATGTATTTTGTATTTGTTATATTATACTTATATATATATAATAGAAGGATATAGAGTCTATGAACTTGGCCTAAATTAAAAAGGGTCGGAAAAAAATTGAAAAATTGTCAATGATTTGTATCCATAGCAACTATTTAGATCATAAAGTAGGTTAGGGCATGTGGCACTGAAATATGATTAATTGTTATAATTTTCTTCTTTTTACTTTTTTTATTTTATCAAAAGCATCAAAACAAAATTAATAAATAAAAAAATCTCTCGAGAAAGGTAACTTTTTAAGCCAATACTTACAAATCCCTGTTTCTCAAAATTAATCAATGCCTCAATCATTCTTAGAACTGTAAATTAGACTAAAAAAATCGGAATTTACCTTTTTTACAATAAAAAATGACATACAATATTATATATATGAAAATTGAAATTAGTGAGACACTAATGAAGATTAAGTGAATCACGTGGAAATTATGATATTGTTTAAAAATAAAGCTTAAAAAATTATTGTAGCTTAGTAAAATTTATTACTCCTAGGCAAATAGAGTTGTAAGCAAATTCAAACATGTCGTCTTCTCTCTCTCGAGAAACGTACAAATTTATACAATGATCTCTTTTCACAAGCTTTTCACTTAACAGTGAAAAAGTTTATTTTATCTTTTTGCCATCTTGCTGATTTGTAAAACATTTAAAAAATAATAAAAATTATCTAAATTAATTCTATTTTAATATGGATTAACCGAAATATCGTATCGTAATAAAATTTATAAACTAATTTTTAATGAATTTTATTTAATAAATTCCAGACCTTTCTAACTTTTTATTATATAACATTTTAACGTCTTTTTTAATGAAGGGAAAAAACAATTTGTTTTAAAAAATATTTGTAGGTAATAAAGAAAGGACAGATTTTTCTGGTGCTTCTGTACAAGAATAAAAAGGTGTTTATATAAAAAAAAGACAGAAAATGCCAACGTCAGAAGAGTTTTTTTTTTCTTTAGCGGTAGGGTTATTTTTTTTTGTGTGTCTGTATTTTTTTTTCATATAATTTCAGTGCTTCAAATACTACATAGAGAAGAAGATAATAGAGTTCCTCTCGTCCACAATCTCTCTCCCTCTCTCTCTCCCTCGGCTTCGAGGTATTTATCTTATTTTGTTTTTTTTAATCTAATTTTTTTCCTCTTTTTTCTTGTTCATATGTTCTTGTTGGATTTTCTTGGTGGGTTTTTTTTTCTTTTCAAGTCTAGTATATATATATATATTATATTATATAAGATTTTTGTTTATTTTCAAGCGTGAACAAGAAAAGTGGATGTAGAATCCTTTTGAGTTTTAACTTCGGTTGAAGCTTTGTCTTTTTGAGGGTTTTTGTTTTTCTTTCTCTCTTCTTACAAAGGAAATAAGCAAAAATATTGTCTCTTGGGTTGAAGCCAAGAGGAAAAAAACTGTGTAAATATACAATCCAAAGTATATATACATATATCCGCATATATATATATATATATGACGGTGATGAGAATTATAAGTTCATTCCTTGTATGTTTCTTCTTTACTTTGACTCTCCTTTGATTACTTTTTTGTATTTTCTTTCTATATATATAAGTGAAGATTTTTACATGTCTGAATAATACTTAGATCTGTTTTATTTTTAAGGTTTTGTGAAGAACGAGAAGAGATGATAATGAACAAAGACATGTCATTTCATCATCATCATCATAATCATCATCAACAAGTGATTGCAGAGGAAAATATGTCGAATCTTACATCTGCTTCGGGGGATCAAGCAAGTGTTTCTTCTGGTAATAGAACTGAAGCAAGTGGATCAAACTTCATTAATCCTCAACAACAAGAACAACATCAACAATTTTTTGTTCAACAATCTCAAGATCAATCATCATCTCAGCCTCTAAAGAAGAAGAGAAATCAACCCGGCAATCCAGGTTCATGGCAAAAAAATAAAAAAACTCATTTTTCTCATTATTTTTGTGTTTTTTAAATGGGTTTTCACCGACTTATAAACCAATTATTTCATATACTGTATCCATCTTTGAATTATCGTTTTTTGAAATTATGGGTCTCGAAGACTAGGGGATGATTAATTCAAAGAAAGAAAAAAAAGAATATTCTTTTTCCTCTTTTTCTTGTTCCTTTTATGTTTTTTTTTTTATAAAAAAAAACAAAACCCAGATGAAAAAACCGAATAAAAATCTAAACTTTATCAGCAAATATTGAAATTTTTTGAGTTTACTGATATGGGTATGATTCAAATTTTCTTGGGCATGTTTGGAAATTGGGATAAAACCAGACCCAGATGAAAAAACCGAATAAAAATCTAAACTTTATCAGAAAATATTGAAATTTATTGAGTTTACTGATATGGGTATGATTCAAATTTTCTTGGGCATGTTTGGAAATATGGATAAAACCAGACCCAGAAGCAGAAGTGATAGCTTTATCACCAAAAACACTTCTAGCAACAAACAGATTCATATGTGAGATCTGTAACAAAGGATTTCAAAGAGATCAAAATCTGCAACTCCATAGAAGAGGACATAATCTACCATGGAAGCTGAAACAAAGATCAAAGACAGAAGTAATAAGGAAGAAAGTATATATATGTCCAGAATCAAGCTGTGTTCATCATGATCCATCAAGAGCATTAGGAGATTTAACAGGAATCAAGAAGCATTTCTGTAGAAAACATGGTGAGAAGAAATGGAAATGTGAGAAGTGTTCTAAGAGGTATGCTGTTCAGTCAGATTGGAAAGCTCATTCTAAGACTTGTGGTACTAAAGAGTACAGATGTGACTGTGGAACTCTATTTTCAAGGTATAATAAATCCTTAATTACATTTTATTTAAATTCTTTTTAATTTAATTTAATTTTATGTTTTCTTAATCACATTTCTCTATATCATGCATGTTAGTGAAAAGAATATGAAAAACATGTCTTAATGTTTCATCCCATCCATCTTGAGACTCTTAGTTATCAGTGTTGGATTTAATTGATTTAGACTGTATAAAATAATTAAAATATTAATTTAATTAATGGAAAAAAAGGTGTGTTTGTTACATGAATTGGATAGACAGATGGAGATTATATACGAAAATGTTATCTGTTGGGTTTTATGAGTATTTTTTTCTTCATTTAATTGAAGAAGACAAGAGTGATAGCTCAAAGAATCTTCATTTAAATTGTGAGGGACTGTCAATTATTGTGGAACAAGTTCAGGCTATTTATTCATTTTTTTATAATATTTTTTGTAGTTTTTTTTTGTTTAATTTTAGAGCTCCTCATGATGGTTACATTTATTGCATTAATCATTCATCTTACGCACACATATATATATATATATATAATCTCTTGGATCGATGACTCCTACATTGTTAGATGGACCACAGACCCTCTCATAGCTCTTCAAAGTGAAAAAAAAAAGTAGGGAGAAAAAACCAAAAAGGGTAAATTTTAGTTAACATTATTAGTATTATTACTCAATTTCTTTAACCCTTTTGTTATATACATATATATATTTTTTGTTATATAATTATTTTGTTAATTTAACATTGTAATTTTGTGTTGTTTTATGTGAACAGAAGGGATAGTTTCATAACTCATAGAGCATTCTGTGATGCATTGGCTGAAGAAAGTGCAAAGGCAATCCCAAATCATTTAACGATTCAATCTTCATCATCTCTTCAAACACAACTCAACAATGCATCTTCTTCTTCTTCTCATCATCATCATCATCATAATAATAACATCATCATGAATCATCACATTCCAAACCTTGAAAGCTATGGAGGTACTAACAGTAGCAGCAGTACCAGTAATGGCTTCTCCATGAAGAAAGAGCAACATAATGACGTCAACTATACGGTAAGACCTCAAGATTCTCATCAAATCATTCCTCCTTGGTTAGCTCCGCCGCCCGGACCTACATCTCCGCCGTCTGTTTTCTCTCACCAACGTGACCTCACTTCCTCAAACCCTAACCCTAATGGAGGAGGTGGAACCAGTGGTTTATTCCCTTTTGGTTCAGCCACAGCTGCAGCAGCCTCTTTTCACCATCCTCCTCCGCCGTCTCCGGCGGCTATGTCGGCCACCGCATTGCTTCAGAGAGCGGCTCAAATGGGTTCTACGAAGTCAACTCCTTCATCGGCAAATGAGATCAGGTCATCATCAAGTCATAACCTTACGACAACGATGGCGGCTATGATGACATCATCAGCTTCGACGCCGGAGTATGGTTTCGCCGGAGGTCATGCTAACAACTCATCGATGTTTCAAGACTACAATACGATGAATCCCACGGCAGGGTTTGATCATGGAGAAGCCTTCGGAGAGAGCTTTAGTGGGTTCTTGAGGACAAGTGCTATGACGGCGGCTCCGGCACCGGGAGATAAGAATGGCGGCGGAGGAATAGGAGAAGGGTTGACCAGAGATTTCTTAGGGCTTAGGGCATTGTCTCATAGCGACTTTCTTAATTTTGCCGGTCTCGGAGATTGTATCAATGGCAATGCTTCTGAACAGCAACAAGAAAATGGCCACTCGCAAAAGCCATGGCAAGGTTAGATCATCTATATCTACATATATATATATATATATATGTTTTTTTATGTTTCTATAATATTTTTGCTTATTTTATATTATATAAGGTCACGTTGAATACATTCTCGAAAAGGAGAATCATCATGTTCTAAATGTTATACGGAAATTTAAATAGTTTATTTTGGCTCATCTGGTTTCGTTTCATCTCTTTATGTGTATCTCTATAGGTTCATTAGGGATAAAATTAAGAGTAATTAATGAACATTAGAGTTTATATAAATGATTTGTATACATACAACATATTTCGCCATGCAAAACGCAAGCTACACGTACGTCGCGATTATATTGAATGACTTTTATTAGATCAACTCTCATATAAATGTTATATCACGTGTGATAGGTGGTAGGTGGAATTTGGGTCGAGAACTTACTTCAATGCTATGAACACATACATATATAAACATATATATATATATATATTATATATGTGTATACATATATAAACATATATATATATACACGTGAATATGAGAGGAAATACTATTACGTAAGAACATTATGCGTAACACTAAATCAGATTCACTTAAGTGCTGATTGGTGGACTCGCAATCGCTCGCAAACACAGTAATTACGTTTTCTATTGATTGTGTGCGAAATTAAAATCGGTTGGTACAATCGCAATCGTCTATAATCGTCACGAAACGCATAATTTAAAAAGTTAGAATAATATTGCGTTACAACTATTTTTTGAAAAAAATAATAAAAATAACTTTCAAAATTAATGAAATTACTAAACAACCTTCCATTTCTCTTTTTCTCAAATTTATATATACAATACATATATGTATATTTAAATATTTTAATAATTTTGAAATATTTAAATTTATTTAAAATATTTGAAAATCATAATTAAAAAGTATACACTATAAAAAATTTAAATAAATATTTTTATTAATAATTGTCTATTTTGGTAATTTTGCTCAAAACGAATTATAATAGTTTTCTATCATTCGCTTTTAATCGTAATTGTAACCAAACGCAACGATTTTACCATTTAGATAAAATTAAACAAAATGTCGTCGATCGCTGATAGAAACACCGTCAATAACAAATACAAATGCGACATTTAAACCTTTTAAACCCTTATTACGAAAAAATATGTTTGTATAGTGCATTAGTATACGAATGACTGTCTTTTAATATTATGGCTAAAGTAAGGCTTGTGTATTTTGTATATATAAATATATTTATATACGTATTGCATTAATTAATCTTAAAGGTTTTATTCAAGGACTGTAAATTTTAGGCAGTTTTAAGACTGAGTTCGACTTGTCTTGTCGATAAGGAGACTACACTAACACAGTCGTCAGGTTTCTGTATTTTTCTTGTCCTGTTTGTAAAGGTGAGTTTCCATTTTAGTCATAGATTTTCAATATTTATGTTTTTATTATATTTTATAATTGAAACAAATAATATTCAAGTTTTTCTGATTTTTTATAACCTAGTTATTTAAGGATTTTGTTATTTTATGGACTAATATTATATTTAATTCTAAATTTTTGAATTACATTTTTTGTTGAATTAAATCCAATTTTTTTTATTTTGGTTAAGAAAATAATGAATTTATATTAAATCTATTTGAGAAATTTTATAAAAAAATTAATCTCCAAATAAAAAAGATAGAAACTGTCCAAATATGAATTTAAGATTAACTAATCCCAAAAACTAACTCAAAAATTTAGGATTGTCAAATATCATTAATGAATGCACAGATCATATCTTAATCGATGTGAAATAACTTATCATAACATTCTCCCTAATATTTAGATTCGATCCTAGAACATATACATAATAATTAGGGTCCAAAATTTATATCCTACCTGATATGTGATAACTTTGTAGGAACAATCCTTTATACAGTATCAAAATAGTATAATAAATAATGAACTTAGAAACAAAAACAAATAAATATAAATACCGAACGTTTGATCGAGACCTGCTAACATGTCCTATGACGGAATAAATATAATCTACTTTGTATTTTGTTTTTATCAGAAGAGAGCAGAATGAATTAATTGTTTCTTCAATAACAAGTCTCTATTTATAGAGCATTTAGGAGCCAAAATTCGGTTAACCTTGAACAGTCATGACTGTTCATAAGGTTGTGACTGTTGATGGAATGGTTGTGTCTCTTGGTTCAAATTCAAAGGGTTGTGTCTCTTCGTTTAATAGTTGCATCTCTTTAGTTCAAACCCAAAGGTTGTGACTGTTCATAATCCGAAAATATTAAAAAAAAAATTAAGCTTAAGTTTAAAAGGTAATTTCGGATTTAATCAAAGACCCCAATGCCCAAGATCCTATCTTTGACATTTAATATATATTAAATGTCGACAAGGCTTTTTACATTCACATTCCAAAACCCCTTACCAAACCCATGTCATGATTCAAATGGTTAAAGTGAAAAAACATTTATATAATATATTAAATACTTTCCATTTTTCAATATGGAACTATGTCCCTTCATATACCCTCTCTTCGTTTTTCTATCAAACTTATCATAACAAAAATCATATAATAAGTATTTTCTTCAAACTTAGAAGAGTATAATTTTTATTATAAAAGTTAAAAAAATAAAAAATCAAAATTTGAAGCTCTTTTATAAGGAAATGTCACGTGTAATTAGCGAAATCATTAGGTACATGAAAATTGGAGAAAGCAAATAATGAAACCAATTATGAAATGTGTATGCACATGGAAAAGGGGGAAATAGTAACATTTTGGATAATGCATTGGATTCTCTTGTGATGAAAGACACTTGTGGAACATGTATGTATGGGGTTTCTCCCACACAAATAGTTTAATTATATATTTTATACTCAATATATAATATAATATTAATCAATAAATATATGAAAATCCACATATACATATTTACATACTTATGTGTGTATATATATATATATATGTCATATGATGTGAGATCTCTCATGGAGTTCCAAAGTGGGATCCAACAAAAGAGAACACATCACGTTTTGCTTGGTGGCAAAAGTGCTTACACAAGTATAAGACACATGTCAGCAACTATATATATATATACATATATAAGTGGTTTTCTATTATTCGCCCATCAAATCCTTTTCTTCAATAATTTCGCATGATGCATTTGTTTTATGTTTTTGCTTATAAAAATAATAATTATTATTTTTACTTTATTTTATTTTGTCTCTTTAAGTTTTTGTTCCCATGTAAATCTTTGACAAAAGTTGTTGTCGATTGATTCATGTGTTGAAACTTGTTGTCTCCCACTATATTATATATAACCTATTACATTATATCGGTATTATGCACGAAACAATAAAAAATATATTAATAATTTTTTATAATAAATTAATTATTATAGTTAGAAACTAACAAATGATATCCAGAATCGAAAAAAAAAATTGTTACTCTAATATTTGAAAGATATTTTTTTATTTTTTTAAATAAATAGATCGAAACATTAATTTAAATAATATATATCATAGAAATTCGTATATCTTACTTATACTAAATTGAAATATATTAATGGTAATGAGTATATTAATTGTTTTAATTAATTAAAACATAAGCATATATCTATATATATACATACAACAACATATTATATTATTTCAATAAATTGATTTATGTGAATAAAGTGAAATGGTGTATTGTTAAGCTATTTCCTTTTTTTTAATATAAAAAATTAGCACAATAAAAATTTCTTACTAAAAATTTAAGAGATCTATAAATTTATAGAAATTATATCAAATATTTAGATACGTGATTATTTAGATTATTTATTTTATTTATAGTTTTTAAATTTGTTATTTATTTTATGTATCACATTTTTATAGTCTAAATTATATGTATATATATTTACTAATTATATTGTATTTTCCCATTTTAATTAAAATAATAATTATAGATTTATATATATATATATATATTAAACAAGTCATAGTTTTTAATGTAAATATATTACAGAATACAGAGAAGGGAGGAGACAATATGGGGACTACGGTATCAAAGAAGCTCAAATTGAGTGAAGACTGCAGAATTATAAAAGGTTTGGAAACAAATTCTCAAAGGAGTGTAAGGGTACACGAAGCATCAACAATTGGAGATGCAAGGATTGGTTATTCAGGAGAAACTTCTTCTCCTTTGTCTGAGCTGTCAGATGACAAAAGAGCCTTTGAACAATCTCGGGTGGTTGCCATGAATTCTGTTATCAAAACTTCAAATAGATTTGTTGTGCTGGCATATGTCTAACAGCTTTTCTTCCATTTTTACCCCTAGATTCTTTTCTATAAATTGATGTATTTGAGCAGAATGTAATCACGTTGAAACATATGAAATACAAAGGAATTTCTTAAGGTTTTCAATTTTTCTGCATTTCTTGTTTCTGGTGTATCATGTTATACATTTTTCAGATTGTTTTTATGGTATCAGAGCACTGCATCCAGTGATTCAATGGACAGTGAGGAATTTCCTTTCCATGTTCATGTCAATATTTCAAACTTTGTGTCTCTCAAATTATCAGACACAAACCTAAAATGGAAGTCTCAAATAGAGTCACTTCTCAATAGTCAATTGCTAATAGGTTTTGTTGATGGATCTATTCTCAAACCAAATGAGACTGTGATCTTTCAGCAAAATGAGGTTCAAACTTTGGTTCCAAACCCTCAATATAAGGCCTGGTATAAGACAGATCAGCTGGTGAGATCCTGGATATGTGGTACCTTAACTGAGGCTGTATTTGGTCTGGTTATTGGAGTAGAAACTTCACGTGAGGTATGGATTGCTCTTGCTCAAAATTTCAATGTTATATCAGTCTCTCGTGAGTATGATTTGATGGCATCATTACAAAATCTCACACAAGATGATAAAACCGTTGCTGAATATCTTATGGAATTTAAATCAATCTGTGATCATTTAAGCTCAATTGGAAAACCAGTGTCTGAGTTCATGAAGATATTCAGACTACTTCAAGGTTTGGGAAAAGAATTTGAAGCTTTTAGTACTGTAATACACACTAATATGCATAAACCACCATATCCAACCTTTAATGAAGTGGTGTCTCAGCTGACCAGTCTGTCATTGAATGCTAAATACCAGAAACCAGTTACAATTAATCCACATATGGCTTTTACAACTCAATTTGGTGAAACCAGAGAACATGGATATCAAGGATCTAGAAATAATAACAGATTTAATGAAAACAATAGAGGAAGAGAAGGATATACCTCTAGAAGCCGTGGGTTTCCTCAGCAAAATTATTTACAGTCTACTCAAAGAAATTATCAGACAAATGAAAGAAATATACCCAGGTGTGTGTGTCAAATATGTGGAAAGACAGGACATAATGCTTTAAGGTGTTGGCACCGTTTTGATAATTCATTCCAAGCCTCTGAAGTACCACAAGCATCCACAACAGTGGATAAGTCTGGTAGAGAATGGTTTCCAGACTCAGGTGCTTCCTCACATATGACGAATTCAGTCAACAACCTAAGTAATGTTCAACAATACAATGGTAGTGATTCAGTGATGATAGGAGATGGAGCTTTCCTTCCAATCACAAATGTTGGATCAGCAACAATAGACACAATTTCAGGTAAACTGTTTTTAAAAGATGTTTTAGTTATTCCTTCTCTTGAGAAACAATTACTATATGTTGCTCAGCTCACATCAGACTATCCATGCTTCTTTATATTTGATAATAATGGAGTTGTTATAAAGGATATGGTTACACAGAAAGTAATGGCTCAAGGAAGGAAACATGAAGGGATATACATGCTGGATAATCCATCTGTCAGAGAAATTTTTCATCAATGCTCATATTCAATCAGACACAAAGCAACTTCTGAAGATATATGGCATCAACGTCTGGGTCATCCCCAATCTCAAGTAATTCAAAATCTCAGTTCAAGAAATGCTATTAGCATAACTAAGAAGGGAACTGGTTTATGTTCTCCTTGTCAACTGGGAAAAGCATCTAAACTACCATTTTTTCAATCAGTTTCAAAAGTAGATAAACCTCTAGAATGTGTACATTGTGATCTTTGGGGACCTTCTCCATTTACATCCAATCAATCATTCGGTTATTATGTGGTTTTTGTTGATCAATTTTCAAGATACAGTTGGTTTTATCCTCTCCAAAAGAAGTCTGATTTTTACTCCACATTTTTTATGTTTCAAAAACTGGTAGAAAACCAGTTAAAACAAAAGATTACAGTAGTTCAGTGTGATGGAGGAGGAGAATTCACAAGCAAAAGGTTTCTGGAACACCTTGCTTTCTGTGGCATAAAATTACAAATGTCATGTCCCTATACACCCCAGCAAAATGGTTTGGTGGAAAGAAAACATAGACATCTTGTTGAGCTTGGTCTTGCTATGATTTTTCAGCCAAAAGTACCATTGACTTATTGGGTTGAAGCATTCTTTACAGCGAATTTTTTTATTAATCTTCTTCCTATGACTGTGCTTCCTAATAATGCATATCCATTTGCAATCTTGAATGGATATGAACCAGACAACTCAGCATTACGTGTATTTGGCTGCTCATGTTTTCCTAATTTGAGACCTTATGCAAGTCATAAATTGGAACCAAGGTCACTGCATTGTGTTTTTCTTAGATACAATGAAAAGTACAAGGGCTATAGATGTTTGTATCCACCTATTGGGAAGGTGTATATAACCAGACATGCAATTTTTGATGAGCTAAGTTTCCCATATCAGAATGTTTATTCCTGGATGTGTCCTATTTACTCTACAAATTTGTTGAAATCATGGCAGTTAGGATCTTCTAATGCATCTCTTATCAAAGATTCTCAGACAAATCAGGGGTCTGCATTATATCAATCACCACCATAGATAACAGAGGCTCAGGAAAGATCCAATTCACAATCTGTCTCAACTGTGACAACAGAAACGATGAATACATCAAATTCAGAAGATAATACAGTCTTATCTCCACCAGTTTCTACACACCCTATGATAACAAGAAGTAGAGCTGGAATTTTCAAACCTAATCCCAGGTATGCTCTCACTACTTTTACTGAAAATATACCATCAGAACCAAGATCTATAACGTCTGCACTAAAACATCAAGGATGGTGTTCAGCAAGGAATGCAGAAATTGAGGCATTACAGAAAAATAAAACCTGGGTGTTGGTGCCTTTCTCACAACATATGAATGTATTGGGTTGCAAATGGGTTTATAAAACGAAATCGAAGGCTGATGGATCATTAGAAAGGCTTAAAGCCACGTTAGTAGCCAAGGGGTTTCACTAGGCTGAGGGAGTTGACTACATGGAGACATACAGTCCAGTAGTGAAGACAACTACCATAAGGATTGTCCTCTCTGTAGCTATTACAAGCAATTGGAAAATTTGTCAGCTAGATGTTAGTAATGCGTTTCTCCATGGTGAATTGAATGAAACAGTGTATATGCAACAACCTCCTGGGTATGTAAACAAAGAGTATCCAGATCATGTGTGTCTCCTGAAGAAAGCCATTTATGGGTTGAAACAGGCTCCTTGTGCCTAGTTTAACAAATTCAGCTCCTATCTTCTGGAGTTTGGTTTTATTTGCAGTAGCTCAGACCCTTCCCTTTTTGTTTACAGAAACGGTGATGACATTCTTATTCTTCTATTATATGTGGATGATATCATTTTGACAGGTAATTCATCTTGTCTGATACAAGAACTGATTGCTACACTTAGTTCTAATTTCTCTATGAAGGATCTTGGAGACCTACACTATTTCTTGGGTGTTCAAGCAGTGTTTCATTCAAATGGATTGTTTCTTAACCAATCACAATATGTACAAGGTCTTTTGACAAGGGCTAATATGCAGGACTGTAAGCCTATCTAAACACCTTTGCCATTGCATCAGCATTATTCTGATACAGATTTGTTAAAATATTCTGATCCTACTGAGTTTCGAAGTTTGGTTGGTGCATTACAATATATCACTCTTACAAGGCCTGATTTGAGTTATGCAGTAAATTCTTTATGTCAGAAAATGAATGCACCATCTTGTGGTGATTACAAGCTTCTGAAGAGGGTGCTGAGGTATCTGAAAGGGTCTGTGTATTGTGGTTTGTTTCTACATTCCAACAGCAAGATGAATATTCATTACAGCGATAGCGACTGGGGAGGATGTAAGGAGACACGTAGGTCAACTATTGGATTCTGCACTTTTCTAGACAGTAACCTGATTTCTTGGTCGGCAAAAAGACAACCAACTGTGTCTCGTTCGTCGACAGAGGCAGAGTACAAGGCTATGGCTAGCCTTGCAGCAGAGTTAACGTGGATTTCGTTTATTCTGAGAGATCTTGGAATTGTTTAATCATCTCTGGCATTGTTACACTGTGACAACTTATCTGCGGTATATCTGTCTACGGATCCGGTATTTCATAATCGAAGTAAA
The DNA here is from genome assembly GCA_036759665.1 of Gynandropsis gynandra. NCBI lineage: Eukaryota > Viridiplantae > Streptophyta > Magnoliopsida > Brassicales > Cleomaceae > Gynandropsis > Gynandropsis gynandra. Next base: position 1,389,410 of record CM071867.1, read on the forward strand.
CATATTGAGATGGATTATCATTTTATTAGAGAGAAGGTGGCACTTGGATCAATTATCACAAAACATGTTTCTTCTTAACCTCAACTTGCTGATATTTTTACAAAATCTCTTTCAAAACAGAGGTTTCATGTTTTGTGTCGCAAACTTGGTCTTGGTTATTTACCCGTTCCATGTTTGAGGGGGAATGTAAATATATTACAGAATACAGAGAAGAGAGGAGACAACATGGGGACTACGGTATCAAAGGAGTTCAAATTGAGTGAAGACTGCAGAATTACAAAAGGTTTGGAAACAGATTCTCGAAGGAGTGTAGGGATACACGAAGCATCAACAATTAGAGATGCAAGGATTGGTTATTCAGGAGAAACTTCTCCTTTGCCTGAGCTGTCAGATGACAAAAGAGCCCCTGAACAATCTCGGGTGATGGCCATGAATTCTATTATCAAAACTTCAAATAGATTTGTTGTGCTGGTATAGGTCTAACGGTTTTTCTTTCATTTTTACCCCTAGATTTTTTTCTATAAATTGATGTATTTGATCAGAATGTAATCACGTTGAAACATATAAAATACAAAGGAATTTCTTAAGGTTTTCAGTTTTCTGCATTTCTTGTTTCTGATGTATCATGTTATACAACATTTTTCAGATTGTTTTTATAGTTTAAATTACTAAATCTAACTGTTTTAGGGTTCAATAGAAAATAAATTCGAAATAATATATATATATACACATTAAATTCTAAATACTATATATAATTTGCCTCCTCGTAAGGTGTGGATATCCAAAACATTCTCTGAAAACTTTATATTTTATCATTAATTTTGGAGAAATAATAAAATGGTAATTTACATGCAATAAAGTAGGAAAATGATTGAACAATTGATAAGGAGATGTTTATATTTTCCATGACATGACTCATCAATTTTGTCGTTGATATTTCATTATTTGTATGAATTAATTCCTAGAAAAAGTATAATTTTTCAAGATTTTTTTTTTCAATCCATCATCATGGGAACATAATTACTATTAGGTTTATTGTCATAATTATAATCATTGTTACGTAATTACGTTTGTATATATATTGAGCTTCACTCGATAGAAAACCTAAGGAATGTCAAGATTAATGGTTTAGTATCTTATACAATTATTTTTTATTGTCTACTTAATCATATTTATATAATAAATGAAATTTTTTTAGAAAAAAATTATGATTTTTACGTCCATTATATTTTTATGTTATTCGAGGTCCAATTAATGTGAATACCTTTTCAATATAACAAATATGAAATGTTAAATTTGAGGTGAAAAAACAAAACATTTTATATATTCCATTAACAAGTTTAACTAATTATGTTGGGGCGATGAAACATATAGTGTATTCGTTTTTGGCATGAGATCATTTTCTAAAAAAATTGATGCCCAAATTTGCGGATGGGATAAAATAATTAGTTTGTGAGTGACTAAATGCTATAAAATATGCAAGATTAAAGCATAAAAAGGTTTTATTTTTTTTTTTTGTAAAAACTTTATCCAAGTTGGTATATATATGTTTGTGTACCTTTTTGTGTATCTATAGATTATATTTTAGATAAAAAAAATTATTAATATAGAGATTGCTTTCGAGGTGTTAGGTCAATTCATATGAAACATCAAAACGCAATAAGAACCTTTTTACAAATTGAACCACGTTACCAATAAAAAGAAAACTATTGTTTAGATTTTTTTAACAAACTATAATAACTTTTAGATGAATTCTTAAATAAAGTATATTTTTTATTGCAAAAATAAAAACAAACTTTCAATTAAAAAAATATCTGATCTCAAATCACATATGTTGAATGTTTATGGATTTATTCAAACAAAGATCTGAATATGTAAATATAAGTTCAAAGTCTCAATATTAATCAAATCGAATATGCGTGGGATGCATAAATGGATATTTTGCATAAATAGGTATTGTAAAATACTAAATGAAAAAAAAGGCTAATGAGAGGTTGACTGGGTATATTAGCTATAAAAAAAATAAAGGATTGGGTTCAAGATGAAAAAAAAAGTCCTTTCAAGTGAGAGTAATATGAATCCTATATAAAAATAAAGTGAACTTAGATCTAATTGAATTCAAATGATAATTCAAAAATTCAGGTTAATCCACTGATACATATGAATATATGATTTATGCCTTTATCAATTTGACTGAAAAAAAAAATTCAAAAATTTATGATTGTCCAATACTATATATATATATATGTATATATAAATCTATAATTTTATGATTAATAGATGTTATAAAACTCAACATAATACTATATAAAATATAAGAACTAATTCATTCATTATCAATTGGTTTTAAATTAAAAAACCATGAATTCATAAGATTTAGCTGAAAAATTCAAGGGACAAATGAACTATCATTTATCAGAATCAATGGAAAGATCCAATTATATTATATGGTATCTGCCTTTTTTCTGATTAATGGAAAGATCCCACAGAGACACGTAGTTGATTTCTTAGATGTCTCAAAAGCATACATGACATTGTTTCACTTGTAAATAAGAATGAGGGCTTTGACTTGCAGTTGAGTAAAGCTGAAATATTCTTTCTTTTGGAAATTTTTTGCTGGATTCTTATGCAACAAAGCTGATAAAAATATGAAAAATAGGGTGCATAATCTGAGTTTCACGGGTTCGGTTCGGGTTCGAGTTTTTCGTGTTATGAGAAAAATGAACCCGAATTCGAACCATATGTTTTTTCGGTTCGGTTTTTTGGGTATCGATTCAGATTCGAGTTTTAGAATATTAAACCCAAAATTATCCGAATTATATTTGATTATTTGGATATTCCAGATTTTTCAAGTAATTTGGTTATTTGGTTACGAGTGATTTCGATTTTTCGTTTTCTTTGGATTTTTTTTGGTAATTCAAATAATAAAAAAACAAACTTAGTTTCTTTTTTAGTTTTTAAATTTTGGATTCTCTCGATCCCGAATGATTTCTATATTTTGAACCCATATGGGTTTTGTAACCCAAATGAATTTTCGGTTTTGGGTTGGATTTTTCAAGCCAGACCGATTTATCTGAATAGACCGATTTATCCGAATTGTCCACTCCTAATGAAAATAGTGATTCTTTTTCCTCTCTATTCAGCCAAATCGGAATTTAGATAAGAGATTTCGAATTCAGCTTTGGTTTGATGGAAGATGAACCGAATTAAACCGAACAAGAACTGGACTTTGACTTTTAGTTTTGTTGGTCATGTTTACATACATAGTTCTTTTCTAAACTCATAACATCAATCCTAGGAGTTAAATGAATTACTCTTTTGTTTAACCATAAGTTAATACCTAATAATTAGAGATAACTAATGCTTACCATAGGATTTTATAATTCACAATTTAGATAATATTTCACTTGATCACAATTAGATAAACACAACAAGGTCTAACTTTTCAACACAAAATTGTGTTTTTCATCAAGCTGAAGAGCTCAATTGAAAAATAAAAAAGGAAGATATGATGAAAAGAAGGTTTTTGGTGCATGTTCTTTTAGAGAATTTTTTTTAGTTAAAAATTAGAGTTTAAGTTTAATTTTGAAATCAAATTTTAAATTATTTGTTTGATATTTTCAAAGTTGGAATTTAGATCTAAATTTTAAGTTTAGTTTAGTTTGTCATAAAAATTAAAATTTGAGTTAAAATCTTTGGAAGAAAATTACCAAAATATGCACTTTACATATAAATTTTATTATTAATTAGTTTTATTAATTTCACATAAAAAAATTATAATGATTATAATACTTATTATTATTTATAAGTTACATTTAAAGTAATTTAATATATTTTAAAAAATACAAATTAATCATATATATATATATATATTAATTATACAATTTAATAAAAATTATCAATTTTGATATTTTTAAAGGTATTTTAGTAATTTATATATTTTGGACTCGAAATCCAAGTCCGAACGCTAAAAATTTCAGCATCCATAAAATTGCGACTCAAAATTCGAGTCGAGACTTTGAGTTTGGATTTCAAAATAAAGTTTACCAAACGAACCATAAAATCTAACTTTGAGTCTTACCTCCGATTCAAATCCTAAAAAAGAACATGCATATAAAAGGAGAGAATGTGATTTAGATTTATTCAATGGCACATAAAAAAAAGGGTAAAACTCCTATTCCCACCCAAAATTTGGGTACTTTGCCTATTCCCCCTCATGTATCACATTCATCCTATTCCTCCGTTATGTATCACCCCTAATCCTATCCCCCCTCAAGTTTTCTAATTCAGCCTATTTCCCTATACCGTTCTGTTAAATAACCAGAATTTTGACCCAAACCCTAAAAAACCATCAATTTTAACCCGATTTCATACCCAATTTTGACCCGACTCGACCCGACCCGACCAAAATTAAATTTGAATTAAATCTGGTTTATAATTTAAATTGAATTAAATCCGGTTTACCCAATTTTGACCGGTTAATGAATTTTGATCCAACCCAATTTATTATAATTTTGACCCGGTTTACTGAAATTTTGACCCAGTTTGTTTAAATTGACCCGGTTTTGACCGGTTTGCTGAAATTAATCCAGTTTTGACACGATATTGTTGAAATTGATCCGGTTTTGACCCGGTTTTGTTGAAATTGACCCGGGTTTTCCCGGTTTTGCCGGAATTTTTATCCGATTTGCTGAAATTGATCCGGTTTTGACCCGGTTATGTTGAAATTGATCCGGTTTTGTTGAAATTGACCTGGTTTTTCCCCGGTTTTGCTGGAATTTTTATCCGGTTTGCTTAAATTGATCCGGTTTTGACCCAGTTTGTTGCAATTGACCCGGTTTTCTCTCAGTTTTGCTGAAATTTACCCGGTTTTGACCCGGTTTTGTTGAAATTGACCCGGTTTTGTTGAAATTTACAAAAATAAAAATTACCTCAGATTCATGTGGTTGTTTACACGATTATGCTTTATATTGTTTCATGTAATTTTTATTTTTGTAAATTTCATTTTATATTTTGAGCAAAATTACCACTTTCATTGTTTCATTGTTTTCAGCATGACTATGATGTAGAATCCTCTCACCCGCATGAGTCTCAAAATACATCTTCGTTTTCTCCATACGTTTAGGTAACGTGTATTTCACTGATCATGCCTTATATTGTTTTTATTTTTTTCTAACATGTTTTTAACATCTATTTTGCACAATCATAACGGTGTTGGGAAACTCAATTTGAAGATATTATTTTATGTTCTTTTCTTGTTTAATACGTTAGTATTTACTTTAATTTGAAGATATTTTGTTGAATAGATTAGTATGCCTTTGTTCTTACATTTTACAATGAGTTTTTTTTATAATAGATAATTTTGGGTGAAATTTACATTAAAATCGGATAAGTTAAAAAATTTCAGCAAAACCGAGACAAAACCGGGTCAAAACCGGATCAATTTCATCAAACCGGATTAAAAATTCCAGTAAAACCAGGAAAAACCGGGTCAATTTCAACAAAACTGGGTCAAAACCGGATCAATTTCAGCAAACCGGATAAAAATTCCAGCAAAACCGGGGAAAAACCAGGTCAATTTCAACAAAACCGGGTTAATTTCAACAAAACCGGATCAAATCGGATCAATTTCAGCAAATCGGGTCAAAACCGGGTCAATTTCAACAAAACCGAGTCAATTCCAACAAACCGGGTCAAAATTTCAGTAAATCGGGTTAAAATTATAATAAATTGAGTTGGGTCAAAATTCAGTAAACCGGTCAAAATTGGGTAAACCGGATTTAATTCAATTTTAATTTTGGTCGGGTCGGGTCGGGTCAAAATTAGGTATGAAATCGGTTCCAAATTGATGGTTTTTTAGGGTTTGGGTTAAAATTCTGGTTATTTAAGAGAATTTTAAACGGTATGGGGAAATAGACTGAATTAGAAAACTTGAGGGGGAATAAGATTAGGGGTGATACATGAGGGAGAATAGGATGATACATGTGGGGAATAGACAAAGTACCCAAACTTTGGGTGGGAATAGGAGTTTTACCCTAAAAAAATACCAAAACTTGAAGATTCAACAACATTTTCTCGTAAAAATCGTCAATTTTTCTTTCAACAAATCTCATATGCATCTACCAAACTGACCCTTCTCCATATACCCTTCAAAGCCCTGATGGGTTTGCCATGGAGTTATTTTTATTAAAGAGAAGAAATTTACTTTATTAACGGAGAAATTTACTTTGAAGGAGATGACTTTGAAGCTTCATCCTTTTGATCTTGCTTAGAACCAGAAATAGCAGCAGACGCGGCCACGGTCATGGCAGCTGCGGCTGCACCAAGCTTTGCACCACCCGCGGCCTTCATTGCACCAGCAACCTTTGCAAAAATCGCTATTCCTCCAACGAGAATAGCTCTCAACGCAACCGTTGGTTTCACTGACATTTTATATAACCCTGCGAAATTAGATGATATTATGGCTCCAAAAAGATTTTCTTTTTCTACTTCCAAAAGTGTATGAAATGGAAATTTGGTACTTAAATTGAATCACAAAGATATCCCAAAATGAATAAAGTAAGCTTTTTTTTTTTGCATTGAAAGAAGAATGGATGGGAATCATAACACATTTTAACTTATATTACAACTCTATTACATGGAGAAATATTTGCCCCATCAACCCTAATGGCAACAAACAAGGTTTGGCCTAAGATAAACAAAAACCAGAATCATTTTCATGTTCAATTAGACTTGTGTGAACCCTACAACTTCCCCAATGATGGGGTATTCTCATGCTGACATCTATATTAGAGCATAAAAAAATGCTGGAACAGAGTATGCTGAGACATGGTATCAGCAGGAAAGATCTTTGGACTCGGACAGAAGGAATCAAAGGATTAAAGACTTGCTCTCGGGTAAAAGGTCTCAAGGGTTCAAACACCATGATTCAGAAAGAAGATTTCAAGGATGTTTATGAAGTGCAGAAACTCGACAACAACCTGACTCACTCCCTTCTCAAAACAAACTCTCTTTCTCCTCTCTCTATAATAAATTTTCAGTTTTAAATTTGTTACGAGTGTATATTCATGTATGAGTGTGTATATGTGAGGACCATAGGGAGTATATATATTGGTTCTTCCTTCACATGTATTCATTCAAGTATGCAAAAATAATATGATTTCTTTACAAAAGTTTTTCTTCGTCTCCGTTTACATTCTGATTCTCTTTTTCTTCTCAAAGTTCACATGGTATCAGAGCTAAATGATCCTAAGTAAATAATACTTTTGATCATAATCATGGCTGCAAATGTGTTTCCATTTTCAGTACATGTGAACATCTCAAACTTCGTTACCATTAAACTTTCTGAAGCAAATTTTTTGTTCTGGAAGACTCAAATAGAATCTCTTCTTAGAAGCCAAAAACTATTTGGTTTTATTGATGGTTCTATACAAGAGCCTCTTCAAGTGATTCATGAATTAAAAGATGGTGTGACAGTAGAGGTTTTGAATCCACTTTATGAAGCTTGGTTACAGACGGATTTGCTCAATAAATCTTGGATAATTGGAACTCTTACAGAAGAAGTATTTAGTCATGTTATTAGTATATATTCAACCATAGAGGTATGGACTTCTCTTATCAATCATTATAATCAAAGATCTGTTGCTAGAGAATTTGATTTGTTGGTATCTCTGCAACTTTTAACTAAAGAAGGCAGAACTTTGGTGAATATTTAAGCCAGTTCAAAGCCATCTGTGACAAATTAGAATCCATTGGAAAACCTATTCAAGAACCAATGAAGATATTTCGGCCGTTGCATGGGTTGGGTAAAGAATATGAAGCATTTACAACTGTCATTCAAACATCAATGCATAAACCTCCATTTCCAACATATGAAGATGTTGTATCTCAGTTAAACAGTCTTATTCTGAGCAACTCTTCTGCAAGGTTTACTGATATTTCACAGCATGTAGCCTTTCCTGCTCAACGTGCATACAATGCTTATAATACTTACAATTCCATGCAAGGAAGAGGATCTGGATATAGAGGTGGTAGATCCAACTACAAAAATAACAAAGGATACTCAACCAGAGGAAGAGGTTTTTCTCTCATCTTCTCATATGTTTAAACCTCAAAATACTGATAACATACAACCAACCACTCATAATCAGCAAAATGGTTCTATAAGACCAGTGTGTCAAATTTGTGGAAAAACAAGACATGATGCTTCGTTGTTGGCATCGTTTTGATAATGCCTTTCAGAGTACTCATGTTCCATAGGGTCTTGTTGCCTTTCACCAAAACACTCATACAGACTAGTTTCCGGACTCTGGAGCTTCAGTACATATCACCAACTCAGCTCAAAATCTTCAGATTGCTACTCCTTACGTTGGTTCAGAAAGTGTAATGGTTGGAGATGGATCATTTCTTCCTATTTCACATGTTGGATCAACAACAATTCCAACTCAAGAAGGTATGCTTCAAATTCATGATGTTTTAGTTGTGCCATCAATTGTCAAGTCCTTGCTATCAGTATCAAAACTTACTCAAGACTATCCTTGTGAGTTTGTTTTTTATGCTAATAGAGTTTATGTGAAAGATTCTATGTCACAGAAGGTCCCAATCAGAGGAAACAATCATGAAGGAATTTATGTACTGCAGAAGTGTGATTTTAAAGCATTCTACTCAACGGTTGGGGCATGCTAACAACAACATTCTGCAAGATCTGAATAAAAGAGGAGCCATTACCATCAATAAATCTCCAATAGCTTTGTGTGAATTCTGTCAGATAAGCAAGAGCAACAAACTACCATTTTCAGAATCTGAATACCATGCTTCTGAACCTTTAGAACGAATCCATTGTGATTTGTGGGGACATGCTCCAATATGCTCTGTACAAGGATTCAATTACTATGTCATTCTAATTGACAATTATTCAAGGTTCAGCTGGTTTTATTCATTACAACATAAATCTAATTTCTATCAAGTGTTTATTTCCTTTCAAAAGATGGTAGAAAATCAATTTTTCATCCAGAATTAAAATGTTTCAGAGTGATGGAGGAGGAGAGTTTATAAGTAACATTTTTCAGACTTATATAAAAAAAATGGAATCAAGCATCTTATCTCTTGTCCAAATACCCCTGAGCAAAAATGGCCTAGCTGAAAGGAAGCATCACCATCTGATCGAATTGGGACTGTCCATGATGTTTCAAGCAAAAACACCTCTACAATTTTGGGTAGAAGCCTTTTACATAGCAAACTATATCATCAATCTTCTACCATCTCATCATTACAAAGATAGTCCTTATTCCATCTTATTCAAAAGATTTGTTTATTATTCAGCTCTCAGGGTATTTGGGTGCTACTGTTATCCATATCTCAGACCCTTCACCAGGCACAAATTTGATCCAAGATCTTTGAAATGTGTCTTTTTTTGTTACAGTGAAAAACACAGAGGATATAGATATCTTTATCCTCCCACAAGCAAGGTTTACATAACAAGGCATGCTATCTTTGATGAAATGTTGTTTCCTTTTCAACAGTCCTACCACTTTGAGGGATGGTACAAAGCTATGGTGACCGAGATTGAAGCTCTCAAAGTTAATGATACTTGGTCATTGGTACATCCAGAAAAAGAAATGAATATCCTCGGATGCAAATGGGTTTTGAGAACCAAGTTAAACTCTGATGGAACATTAAATACACCGAAAGCAAGGTTTGTGGCAAAAGGGTTTGATCAAGAAGAAGGGATAGATTATGTGGAAAGTTTCAGCCCGGTTATAGAAAATGCCACCATTAGAACTGTTTTATCAGTAGTCACTGTCAATAAGTGGCAGATTACTCAACTAGACGTAAAAAATACCTTCCTTCATGGAGATTTATCTTAAATTGTGTATATGCAGCAGCCATCTAGGTTTGAAGATGTTAAATATCTTGATTATGTGTGCAAATTGAACAAGTCTCTCTATGGTTTAAAACAAACTCCAAGAGTCTGGTTTGATAAATTCAGTAAGTTCTTGCTTGAATTTGGTTTCAGCTGCAGTATATCTTGTATCTTTTTTTCTATGTGGATGACATGATCTTAACTGGGAACTCATCTCTCTTATTACAGCTCTTCAAGATAAGTTTGCAATGAAAGATCTTGGTAATCTTCATTACTTTCTTGGTGTTCAATGTGTCTTCCAAACAGATGGATTATTTCTTCATCAACAGAAATATACCACATATCTTCTCATCAAAACTGATATGCTAGATTGTAAACGAGTAGCCACTCCTTTACCTTTGAAGTTGGATGGTAGTTTTCAGAATTCAGATGAGTTTTCAGATGCTACATATTTTCGTATCTTAGCTGGTGGGTTGCAATATCTCACAATCACGCATCCAGATATCAATTTTGATGTAACTGAAGAGAATCTTGAGATATGTCAAAGGAACCATTTCTCTTGGTCTTCATATTCATTCTAATAGTAATCTTGACTTGGCTGCATTCAGTGACACTGATTGGACTGGTTGTATCTCAACACGTCGTTCTATATCAGGTTTCTGCACATTTTTTGGATCCAATCTTCTTTCTTGGACTGTCAAACGACAACATACAGTTTCCAGGTCTTCAACAAAGGCTGAATACAGGGCCTTAGCTTCTACAACGACCGAATTACTTGGCTTAATTTTGTCTTGCGAGATCTTGGCTTTCTTCAAAGTTCTCCTTCAGTCTTACATTGTGACAATCTATCTGCCACATATCTTACTGCCAATCCTAAGTTTCATGGACGCTCAAACCATATTGAGCTTGATGAGAGAAAGTTGTATTGGGGTTGGTAGTTGTTAAACATATCTCAAACACATTGCAAATTGCAGATATTTTCACCAAGTCTTTACCAATGGAAAAATTTATTCAGTCAAGGCGCAAACTGAGTGTCGATTTTCCTCCCGACATCCGTTTGAAGGGGAGTATTAGAGCATCAAAAAATGCTGAAACAGAGTATGTTGAGACAAACTCAGACAGAAGGAATCAAAGGAGCAAAGACTTGCTCTCGGGTAAAAGGTCTCAAGGGTTCAAACACCATGATTCAGAAAGAAGGTTTCAAGGATGCTTATGGAAGTGCAGAAACTCGACAACAACCTGACTCACTCCCTTCTCAAAACAAACTCTCTCTCTCCTCTCTCTATAACAAACTTTCAGTTTAAGTTTGTTACGTGAGTGAGTATATTCATGTATGAGTGTGTATATGTGAGGACCATATGGAGTATATATATTGGTTCTTCCTTCACATGTATTCATTCAAGTATGCAGAAATAATATGATTTCTTTACAAAAGTTTTTCTTCTTCTTCGTTTACATTCTGGTTCTCTTTTTCTTCTCAAAGTTCACAATCTATGCCAAACATCTGCTTTTACAGCAACATCCAAGCCATTGACTGATGATTTTCAATATCAAATCGATCCCTTGAAGGTATCAAAGTGGATTCCTTTCAATCAGATTATACCCATAAATTGAGCCCTTGAAGCTATCAAAGTGGATTCCTTTCAATCAGATTATACCCATAAATTGAGCCCTTTTCACACACAACACAACCTATCCCGCGTTCTTAACAAAAAAAAACCTAGAAATCAGCTAAATTTTGTGACTAGCACCCTTAATTGAAACGAGAAATCACAGAATCAGCTGAAAAGAAATAAGCATGAACATGCAAACCAACGAAAACCCTGAAGAAAATGCAGAACGCACCTTGACCTTGACCTTTTATCTGGCAGAAACATACAAGCGACACACTTCAAGAGTCCTATCACAGAGAAAAAAAAAACATAATTGTTTAGTCAAAAGAGATGAATCGAAATCGATAAATTTTCACTTCTGGGTTTGTCGGAAAACTCACCGTCCTCCGAAGATTTTGAAGAAACGATAGCCGTAAATACCTCTTGTACCCACGAGCAAATACGTATTAGAGGATAAATACGACGTCGTTTTAATCTTTTCAATTGAATCTCCCTGATACGGCGTCGTTTAAAATCCCCTATACTAACGCAATGGTTGCAATTTTAGGTTATACGACGTCGTTTTTTTTTAATCTCCTTGATATGTCGTTTTGAAAATCCACTACTAACGCAATGTAGGATGCAATTTTAGGTTATACGACGTCGTTTTACGAAATGTAGGTTGCTATTTAGGTTATACGACGTCGTTTTGATGCCCCATTGTCCTTTGTTTCCTATATAATAATGGAAAACTTCGACGACGGCGAGAAGACGATTGCAAAATAGGAGTGATGGATCAGTTCTCGGGAGGGAATTGGGCGATGATTCCCAACGTGCAGTCACACGGCACTTTCGGTTCTCCGGCGAATCAGGATCAACTATTCCTCCAACAGCAGCCACCGCAACAGTTCCATCATCAACAACAGCAGCAATTCCAGTCACAAGACTGGCAATTTCAGCAGTTCCAACAACAGCAATTTCAACAATTTCATCAACAGCAACAGAATCGTATGTTACAGTCTCCACCTCCTATGCAATCACCGCCGCAACAAGCACCAACTCCGGTGGCTGCGGCGGTTCAGACGCCGTCTCAGATGCAGCCGCAGTCGCAGCCGCAGCATCAACACCAGTCGTTGGCTTCTCACTTCCATCTCTACCCGGTAAAGACAATAACCTACGTTTGGCGTTGGCATCTTCCAATTTCGTGTGTATATGACTTGGTTGAATTTGCAGCTGGTGGAGAAATTGGCGGATGTGATCGAATCTGGAGCTCGGGATCCGAACTCTGATGCCCTGGTTCGTCTTCTGGTCTAATTGGATTAGACTCTGTCGGAACATTATGAGTGTCTTGTGTTGTTAGGTTTTGGTATTTGATTTTCTGGTCTCTATGTCTTATGTTTCTGCAGGTGGCTGAAATGAACAATCATTTTGAAAAGTGTCAGCAACTGTTGAACTCAATTGCAGGATCTATAGGATCTAAAACTATGGTAAATTTTGGACAATTTTGGATCATAGTTCTTTCTGTTGCTTGTCCTTCCCAGAGTGATTTTCATTCAAGATGACAACAATCTTTGTCAATTTATCTCAAAGATATCAGCAATCTCTATTACATATAACTTCAAACAGATTGTTTGATGGATGTATTGTTCTTTATTACATCAGTCTCTTGTTGTTGTTTTTCTTTCGGCGTGGTAATTAAAAGCTATGAATCTTGATTATATAGACTGTTGATGGACAGAAGCGAAAGCTGGAAGAAAGCGAGCAGTTGATTGAACAAAGGAGGTGTGTTTGTTATGAGAAACTGTCATGATTCTCTTCGTTGACGTTTTTTTTTCTTTAGAGCTCGATCTTATTTTCGTTATTCGATTAAAACAGGGAATTGATTGGAAAATACAGGACTTCGGTTGAAGATCTCATCAAATCGGACCCTTAATTCCTTGTTGCAGTCCCTATCTGAGGTAGAAAAACATACCCTTTTGTGATTCATGCATGAACAGAGACCTTAAGTTTTGAACTTTCATTCATGAGATTACTTTGGGCATCAAGAAATGTTATAGATTTGGTTGTGTGATGAGTTCTTATGTTCAAAATTAAGAATTCTCCTTTCGACGTGTACGATAAACTCATTTCTATCGTGGATTTTCAGTTTCAGATTGTTCTACGGCTCACATCCTAAGGTCAAAGTAAAATGAATGGATGAAAATGAAGCCGCTTTGCAGAAGAAAATGAATGGATGATGTGTGAAGTGGGCACGGATAATTTATCGAAAAATCGATATAAAATCTCATCGGCCGGGCTGTGAATGAGATCTGAACCCTAACCAGATCATTTTAATAATGAAATTTGTATATTTTTCATCGCATCTATTTTACATTTACCTATATGTAGACATCTTTTAGTAAATCTAGTCTTCCTTGCTATTTTTCACCATTGGATCACCACCACCATAAGGTTGTTTCCTCTAAAGCTTTCCTTTTTTTTCACAAACCCTTCTAAATTTAGAAAGTGTTTATGACTTAGAATTGGTCAAAATCTGTGTTATCTCATCTCTCTTTTATATCTCCTTATCTCTCCCATCATTTCTCTCCATTCCTACATTTCCTTCACGAACCAAACTCCCAAAATATGCCCTCAGACCACTCCTCAGCTTTCTATTCCCGTCCCGAACCAATACCGCAACCATTACAGCCTTCGAGCAATAACCCGAGAATCAATAACAGCACCAATACGAACCAGGCGTGTGCCGCGTGCAAGTACCAGCGTAGAAAATGCACGCCAGATTGCCTTCTTGCTCCTTATTTCCCTCACGACCTCCATTGGCAGTTCCTTAATGCTCATAAGCTCTTTGGTGTCAGCAATATCACTAAGATCATCAAAACCCTTAGCCCTTCCGAGAAAGACGCTACAATGCATTCAATCATCTTTCAATCCGATGCCCGTGCCAAGGACCCAGTTGGTGGGTGTTACAGAATCATACGAGAGCTTCAGTATCAGCTCGAATACACGAGGAATGAGCACGATCTTGTCCTCCAGCATTTAGCTGCATATCGAGAACGTACCCATCAAAAATCACGAATGCAGATGCAAGAACCCGAGGAGATCTCGAGTTTTTCGAGTTCTTGTGATCTTGATCTGAATAACTCAATGACATTTAATTATCCTCTTCATGTGATAGAACAACAGCAACAGTATTGTTCTTCAGGGAACTTTACTGATCTACAACAAGATATGTGGTGTCTACAACTTCAAGATTCATCGATATCGGTGAATATGAAGCCAGATTTCATCGATGAATGTGTCGATATGAAGCAGATTGAAGAGGTCTCGAACGAAAAACACATTCATGTCGAGTCCGAGCACGAAAGTTTCGTGGAAAGAAACTTAAACATGGCTTCTGCACAACTAATCATTTCGTCCTCGTAGGCCATGGATCAATTTATATCAACTCATGACAACCAAAAAGATTTTTATTATCAATTGCAGAATCAATTTGGTAGGCTCAAAAAGATTTCTATCCCTACATTGCTTCCATTAGATCATAATTTGATCTCCAAATGTTGTGGACAGTCATATAACTCAAATATGAATGATGGGTTCATGATTGGACAAGAAACAAAAACGTTTGAAGTATTTTCCTCATGTAATGAAAGACAGAACCATTCTTCAATGGAACATAGATTCCCTATGGCAGTTCTATGAGCCAATTCGAACGAATCGCTTCTAAGAATACATACGTATAAAAGAAAATATCGTTGAACCTTGTTAAAATCGATATATAATGTGATTCTCTGAAGGAATCCAAACAATCTTTCTATAGAGAAACAATGAAAAATGAAACAAGTGAATGTTTCAGGAAGCAGACCTTTTAGTGTCTTTGACCATGATCACAAACCCATACTGCCCATATCGGGCATTCGTTGGGGCGGTTTCTCGTCTGCATTCACCAACACTGAGGCTTCTGTTGTCGTCAAAAGCAAAGAAACGCTGCAAACCCGAGAGAAACAAGGTGCGTTACTACAGAACCAATACTCGGTTTTGAATGAAAGATGGTTTCTTTCTTACCTAGCGGCATCTACTAACGCGGTTTTGATTACTTTAACAGGGTCGATGATTCCTGCTTTCACCATATCAACATATGTACCTGTAGCACCATAAAAGGATATCACTTCACAAACTTTGTCTATACAAAAGAATTTTTCGGAAATGGATTTAGATTATGTTGGTTAAGATTCAAACCTTTGGCAGCATCAAAGCCGAAGTTGTTATCGTCTTGCTCCAGTAACTTTCCAATGACTAAAGAACCATCATAACCGGCATTTGCAGCTATTGTCAATGCGGGTGCCTACAGAAAACAAACATTTGTTTTCAAGATATAAAAGGCATTTGAAAGAACCAAAAGAAGTATAGAAAGACCTTAAGAGCATTCTGAACTATTTGAACGCCTCTTCTCTCGTCCTCGTTCTGAGTTTGAAGGTTATCCAAAGCCTTGGTAGCATATAATAGAGCAACGCCTCCACCTGCAGGAAACAACCCGTCAAAACTCAATGAACAATCTCGGAAAGCAGAGGATAAAAAAGTATGTATTTACCCGGTACTATGCCCTCTTCTACAGCTGCTCTCGTGGCGTTTAAAGCATCGGTAACCCTATCTTTTCTTTCTCCCACCTCAGCCTCACTCGCCCCTCCCACCTATACGGAAATCGAATATCAGATACTCCGGCTCTAAAGGAAGTTAAAGACAACACCGTGAATTCAGGACATATGATGGAAACGAACCTTGAAGACAGCAACACCACCTGATAGTTTCGAGAGCCGTTCTTGAGCTTTTTCTTTGTCAAAAGTGGAAGTGCTTTTGTCCATTGCTGACCTTAACTATAATACACAAGAACAAAGTTCATTATCCATTGATTATGTTATACAATAACGCTTTACTCACGTACCTCTTCACATCTCTCTTCAATTAGCTTCTTATCACCGCCACCATGCAGAATAATCGTGTCATCACGAGAGACAATGACCTATTCAAAGAATTTAATTAGTTTTGCATCCACAGATGCACAAAGAAACACAGAATTTATGCTTTCTTACCTTCTTTGCAGTTCCAAGCAATTCAGGATGAATTTTGTCAAGAGATAGACCTCGTTCCTCAGAGATTATCTGCGCATAAATTGGTTAGCAAGAAGCGGAACAGAACACAAGAAGATGAAATGAACTCAACCCGAAAAATTTCTCTGAATATTTTACCTCTCCACCAGTAAGTATTGCAAGATCATCCAAGCTTGCCTTCCTATTGTCCCCAAAACCCGGAGCTTTGATGGCACATACCTGAAGAAAAAAAGAATTTTTTCCCAATATAGAAGACCCGAATTGGAGTAGAAAAGAACAATGATAACAGACAAATATGTAAGTACCTTAAGCCCAGCGTGATGCTTATTGAGAATGAGCATAGCTAGAGCATCACTCTCAACATCTTCTGCCACAATTAGAAGCGGTCTGCTGTTCTGCAGAACGGAAAAGAATAATTTTTCTTACAAAAAAACGCATCGTACTGCCTATACAATATGGAATCACAGCTACACAACGGAGCTTACTTGTACAGACATCTCCAGAACTTTCAACAGCAAATTCATATCTGAGACCTTCTTGTCATGAATGAGGATTAGGGGATTCTCAAGTTCCTGAAAATATTGATATACTCTCTTTCCCATTATCCGAGATTAACGATTAGCATTCAACATTACAAATGAAAGATGTTACTCACGCATTTCTGGGTCTTCTGATCTGTGATAAAATATGGAGAAATGTATCCTCTTGCTAGCTTCATTCCTTCCACCACTTCTAATTCGTTATCTAAAGTGTTTCCATCCTTCAAAATTATAGAAAATTCAAGAGATAAGGTGAATATTGAACAATCAAATGGTCGTATTAGATAGAACGAGGAGAGATGTATGCTTACAGCAACAGTTATAACACCTTCCTTTCCAACTTTTCCCATTGCCCGTGCTATTAGTTCCCCAATCTCACGTTCCCCATTTGCAGATATAGAGGCGACCTAAAAGAATACGTAAATGAGTGGCGAATCAAAACGGACAGTGCTACATCAGTCTCATAGACCAAAAACAAAGACTAAGAACAAATTAAGCAGAATCGAAAATACCTAAAATATAGGAAACAGTTTTCTGAACAGTCACTTGTTAATAAGAGACATATTTAGCTACTACAGTCAATCTAGATTTAGGATTATCAAGCACAATTCCGAAAAAAAAAACATTTCTGTTCTTTCAAAAATAATCAGCTTATCAGACATGTTTCAGATGGAATACTGGCCCAAATTCCTTATCCAAAATGTGTAATTCACCTGTGTAATTTCTTCGGGTGTGCTAATCATGACTGCTCTGCTTTTTAAGTCGGATACAACAGCATCAACTGCCATGTTTATACCGTTACGCAAATCCATCACATTCACACCAGCAGCCACTGATTTGCAACCTTCTGTGAGTATGGCCTGTGTCAAAACCGTTGCACAAGTGGTGCCTGTGACAGAGCAAGCAAAAATGTATAATTAAGCTACAATTTTAAGAGAGGTTTTAACCAAAGAACATATTTATGACATCAAACCGTAGGAAATTTACCATCTCAACGTAATTAGGCTACAATTTTAAGAGATGTTTTAACCAAAGAACATATTAATGACATCAAACCGTAAGAAATTTACCATCTCAACGTAATTAAGCTACAATTTTAGGAGATATTTTAACCAAAGAACATATCTATGACATCAAACCATTGGGAATTTACCATCTCAATGTAATTCAGCTACAATTTTAAGAGAGGTTTTAACCAAAGAACATATCTATGACATCAAACCATTGGGAATTTACCATCTCAACGAAATTAAGCTACGATTTTAAGAGATGTTTTAACCAAAGAACATGTTTATGACATCAAAACCATTGGGAATTTACCATCTCCAGCAACCTTGTTAGTGGCATTCGCAACTTGTTTCACAAGTTCTGCACCGACATTTTTAGCTTTGTCTTTGAATGATATGCTTTTTGCCACACTGACACCATCCTTTGTGATCTTTGGTTCGCCGTGACTTTTCTCAATTATCACATTTCGCCCCTACACCACATAGACGAAACACAGGGCATAAACAAAAATATATGAATTAGATGAATATGCACAATAAATTGCAAACCATTTATGATCAATTCATTAATCGGGTGTGCTTCAAATTTTAAAGTCCTGGGGAACAGATAGAACATCTTGATCTCAACCTCGAACAGCCTTAAAAGAATCTGCTTGAAACAAAATGTTTATACCTTTGGTCCCATTGTAACTTTCACAGCTTGTGCAACCTCAGATACACCCTGCAACATAGCTGCTCGAGCCCCAATCCCAAAACTGATATCCTTGGCCACATAGTTTCTACTGCTAATGATCCCACCAGAAACCTTTCCCATATATATATAAAAAAGACAGAAAAATAAATTCAAGGTCTATTTTTATACTTTGATGATCTAATTCTCACTCATCCAAGCTATAGAATAAGAAGTTTTACTTCATACTCACAAGTATTTCGATATCAAAGAACAAGAAGATTCTCATATAGGATTTTAATTAGAAGAAAAGAATCACTTGTATAGCTATCTGAATTTAGTATCGATTTCAAATTTGCTACATTTTCTCGCATTTTCTCGGCTATCGAACAGAAGGGGGAAAACCCAAGAAAGTTTAGAAGATCCTCACCAGTTTCCTCGAAGTAGACAATCTGCAACAAAATCAAACAACACGTAAGAGGAGGGAAAAACTAAAAATGGATAGAAATTGCTCAACCTCGATACAGATTTGAATGAGGGAGAGAAACGTACCTGGTTGAAGAAGCTAACTTTGAAACTACTCGATACATTTCAAGAGCAAGAGAAAGTTCAAGAGTAGGGTTTTTCTGAGGTTTTAACGCTTCAGAGCAATTACGAGAGATCGAAGACTCTGTTCAAGGAATCTTCGATCCAAGAAAACAACACAAAAATGAAAAAAAAAATCGCAGAAAGCTGTGTCTGGAACTTTCTGAGTATTTGGGTCAAGGCCTCTCTGTCTCTCTAGGGTTTAAGAACTAGCTCCCGTGGCCCATGGTTTTTTTTGTTCTTTTGCTTTTTTTGGTAGCCCGTAAATCTAAAAAGAAATTTGTAATAATCGAATCTATATTTTCTAAATATTAATCATCTGACTTTTTAGTATATTTCCCCCTTAATTTTCATACTTTAGTTCTATTTCCCTTCGATTTTAACTTTCGTTTTATTCTCCTCGATTTTCAGTTTCAGTCTATTTCCCCCTCGATTATCATTTTTTAGTCCTATTCCCCCTTCGATTTTGATCTCATCATATTCCCCCCTCAATTATCACAAATCTATCTAAAACCCCTCCGATTTTGACCCAATTTTGACCATATTTTTATTTCAATTTTGATCCAATTTTGACCCAATTTTGACCCAATTTTGATTTTAATTTTAATTTTAATTTTAATTTTGGTTTTAATTTTGATTTTAATTTTAATTTTAATAATAATAAATTATTATCTCAATTTTGACTTGATTTAATCCTAATTAATCCAAATTAAGTATAAATTGAAAATATGATTTAATCCGAATTAAGTTAAATTGAGTCCAAAATTGAGTCAAAACTATGTCAAAATTGATTTTAATTTTGACCAAATTTTAATTTTAGTTTTGATTCAAATATAACTCAATTTTGACTTGATTTAATCCTAATTAATTCGAATTAAGTATAAATTGAAAATCCGATTTAATCCGAATTAAGTTAAATTGAGTCCAAAATTGAGTCAAAACTATGTCAAAATTGATTTTATTAGTCATGAGATATTAATTTCATGCCACATGTTGGCATCTTAAATATTGGTTCCATCACCTCGGAGTGTTGTATAAGATTTTATTGGATATTTTTACTTAATTTATAATAATAAAATAATTATAGACTTACCGTTGTTATACCGTTTATCATAATTTAAATGGTCGAATTCCAATTTAATTAATCAAATTTCGATATTAAAATCAATATAAAAAATATATGTGTAAAAATATTTATTAATATTATTTACTCATAGATCAAAATAAATGATATAATTGAAAATTAAATAATTAGTCGATTATAATTATTGATTCAAATATATAATTATTGATTCGATTTTAGGATGTCTTGGGGATAATATTAAATAAAAAAACTTATGCTTTGATGGTTAACGGTAGGATTTATATGTTACGAATAACTTGATTTATTAAAATTAAAATTAAAAACAAAATTAAACCAAAATTGAAATTAAAATTAAAATTAAAATCAAAATTAAAATTAAAATCAAAATCAAAATTAAAATCAAAATTAAAATCAAAATTGGGTCAAAATTAAATCAAAATTGGGTCAAAATTGGGTCAAAATTGAAATCAAAATTTGGTCAAAATTGGGTCAAAATCGGAGGGTTTTAGGCAGATTTTTGATAATTGGGGGGGAATAGGATGAGGTCAAAATCGAGGGGGAATAGGACTAAAACATGATAATCGAGGGGAAAATAGGCTGAAACTGAAAATCGAAGGGGGAATAGGATGAGGGTCAAAATCGAGGGGGGAATAGGACTAAAGCATGAAAATCAAGAGGGGAATAGGCTGTTTTTCCTAAAAGATATTAGATTTATGGACGGAAAAATTCATCCATAATTTGTTTGAAAAACTATTTCTAAACATATTCCTGAACGAATTTTGTTCATCAATAATTTATCATCGATAATTAATATTCCTATGGAATTAATGACTAAATATCCGTTCGGAATTCATCCGAAAAATATTTGTTTCCAAATAAATTAAAAGAAATTAGAGATAAAATTGTTAGCCCCAAATCCAATAAAATATTATAATTATATAAATTGTGAATGTTTAAATCTTTTTATGAATGGTCATTTTGAATTTATGAATTTTTAAATTGAAAACTCATATTTATTTTCCTATAGATAGATAATGTAATCATGAATTTCAATACACAATTTACGAATTCTAAAACTCTTCTCATTCTCTCACATTCATGTTTTTAGGTAACTTTTCTATTTGTTGCTTTATTAGATGTATATACATATATATCATACATATATATAATAATATAAATGATATATTATATATATCATATATCATGCATATCATATTATATATATATCATATATCATATTATTAACATCTACATATACATCTTACATATACAAATAAATTTATAATACATACATGCATATATCATATATGCATATATATATATATATAAATACGATCCTAGTTATTATTTTCTTAACAAACTAAAAATAATATATATATATATACGGATTAAAAAATTACACCGTAAAAACATTTGCTTAAAATTATTTATTTTATTTTTAACCAATTTTAGTTTTCAAGTTTGGACTCGGTTTAAAAAATATATATAAACATCATGGACTAAATATTAGACATTATGTAAAAGGCAAAAAGCTCATTGCCACAATTGATAAAGATAATATTTCCTCAAAGGAAGAAAAGACAAAAGCTATGATCTTTTTACGCCATCATATTAACGATATGTTAAAGAATGAATATCGAATAAAAGAAGATCACGCAGATTCGGGAGAATCTCTTAAAGATCAATTCGGTCGCCAAAAATATGTGATCCTCCCAAAGGTAAAGAATGACTAGCTGAATATGAGATTCGAGAATTATAAATTCGTGGATGAATATCATTCTGTGATGTTCGAAATAGTCTTAAAGATGGAATTATGTGGAGAAAAGATAAGTGATTGTGATAAACTGGAGAAGACATTATCTACATTCCATGCTGATAATGTCATTTTACAACAACGATATCGCACGAAGGATTTCAAAACCTACCGCGAGTTGTTGTAGCTTTTCCTCGTTGCAGAACAACAAAATGGTCTATTGATGAAAAATCATCATGCTCATCTTAGTGGTTCTACACCGTTCTATGAAACGAACGCGACTTCATCAAATTATAACCATTGCAATGGCCGAGGATATGGATATATATGTGGTCATGGTCGAGGCCGTGAATGCGCTTGTGGTCATGGGTATGGTAGAGGACGAGGCCGAAGCATTCCACCAAAAAATTTCCATCATGGAGATAATAAAAGGAAAGATCATCGAGTGACTGAAAATAAAAATGTGACATTGATATTGGTTATGGATCTTCATTATCATTTTCAATTTCTTTGGATATAAAGAATAAGAATTTTCCATCATTGTAATTTATTTCATTTTTTCTTATGATCTTTTCATCATAGATATAGTTAATTAAAATCACATTATACTTTGTATGCTCATAATTATTTTCATCTTTTTCATTCTGAATATCATCTTCCTCTTTTGTTTCTTTTGGGATGTTCTCTATGATCTGAGAATAAATATCTTTATCAAATTTCTTTCTTTTTCGAGGATTTTTATCTTTAAAACCAAGTGGTCTTCCACGCTTTAACCGTATTATATATTCATTTGAAATTTTTCACCCATATGATCTTTTGATATTTCTATACAAGAAAGTGCATTTGCAACCAGTATATATGATTTTGTAAACCATGTTGTATCATTGAACTCATCTGGAAGTTGATTTGCAATATTCTGTAAATGTATAATCTTTTGCACTTCCAGATTGCATTATTTTATAGGAGGATCAAGATATAACAATGATTTTTCTTCTAGGTTGACTCTTGTGAGGCCTGTTTCATTCCTCTTCCTTACATTGAGAATTCGTTCTCATTAAAATGACAATCAGTAAAATG
Organism: Gynandropsis gynandra; assembly: GCA_036759665.1. NCBI lineage: Eukaryota > Viridiplantae > Streptophyta > Magnoliopsida > Brassicales > Cleomaceae > Gynandropsis > Gynandropsis gynandra. Next base: position 1,412,684 of record CM071867.1, read on the forward strand.
AGCTGTGAACATATCACTCATTTGTGGTTTAAGATATCTAATGATGGATGGTGAATTATATCCAATATAAATTATCAATCTTCGTTGTGGACACATTTTTGTTTGTTGCATAGGAGCATTCAGAATATATACTACATAACCAAATACTCGAAAATGAGATATATTTAGTTCCTGACCATTTTCTAATTACAATGGAGGATATTAATGATAAGTACTTGGCCTTATTTGAATCAGTGCTGCATCATATAAAATGGCATGTCCCCAAGTAGAAATTGGTAGTTTTTTTCTCATTTTAATGGTCGAGCAATGAGTTGGAGACGTTTAATCAATGACTTAACATACCATTTTGTGTATGAACATGTGACACGAGATGGCCAATCTCATTGGTATTGCGTGACCTGCGATGTTCAGTTCCACCATGGATGTGAAATATATCTGAGAGAGATGAAAAACCCTTATCACCTTCATCACCCTCTCTCTTTCTCCTTTTTCCGACTCGAGGGAGCCCTTGTTTCTAAAGGCATCTTCCGTGGGTCTTACGAGCTTGATTATTTCGGTACCGATAGCGTTGAGGGAAAATGCGATTGGTGTGGATTTGGTTTCGAATACTTTGATTTTGTCTATCATTGCTCACTTTGTGGTTTCATATTGTGTTGTAAGTGTTCTGAAAGAGATGTAGGGCTTACCATAGAGAACCCAAAGACCCATCCACATCCCCTCACCTTCTTCCCTCGGCCACTCTCCCCTTGTGATGTTTGTGGCTTAACCGATCCCAAAGATCCAACGTATGCTTGTCATCAGTGTCTTTACATCGTCCATCGAAGTTGTCTCTCCCTACCACGCATCATTAAGATCACACGTCATCCTCAACACCGTCTCTCTCGTGTCCCTTATCTTTCTCCTGCTGCAGACTGGTCCTGTAGAGTCTGCCACCGCAGAATCGATCCCAAATACGGCGCATATTCTTGCACAAGTGGTTGTCCGTACGCCCTCCATTCTACATGTGCAACTCGCAAAGACATATGGGACGGTAAAGAACTCGAAGGAGAACCCGAAGAACCAGAGGAACCAATGGCGTCATTTGTGGACAAAGGTGAGAAGGAAATAATATATTTCAGTCACCCTGAACATTCTCTCCATCTCATTGATTACAACGGCGGTGTTCGTGATGCAATCAAACAATGTCAAGCTTGCATCCTTCCAATCGATTCAGGTAATTTCTACAATTGTAAGGAATGTGATTTTTGCCTTCACACAAAATGTGCAAATCTTCCTCGGAAGATGTATCATGAGCTACACCGTCACACGCTCTTCTAGGATCCTCTTGACGAACAAGACTATTATGATATGGATTGTTCAGCTTGTTAACGACGAAATGCAGGCTTCAGGTACGAGTGCACTGAAGAGGGTTTTCATTTCAGAATAGATTTAAGATGTGCTTCATCAATTTCTGATCCAGTTGTCCATAATCTTCATAAGCACTCTCTATTCATCGATTCTTGGGGAGGCACATGCGATAAGTGTAGAATTTGCGACAAATTAAGTTATAATTCTTATGTTTTGAGATGTTATGAAGATGGATGCAACTTTGTCATGTGTTTGGAATGTGGCAGTCTGCCACCAGAGGTACGTTACAAATACGACGATCATCCCCTCACTCTATGTTACGATGAATGTAGAAGTGACACATATTGGTGTGAGGTATGTGAGAAGAAAATAAACGTGAAAGATAAGATCCTCTACACATGCGACAATTGTTGTACCACTTCTCTTGTTGGATGTGTATATTCTCCCTCCGTATTTATGAAGGTTGGTTGCAGCGTCACATTTTGGGATTATGAGGTTAAGGTTGCTTGGAACATGAGTAGCACTCGACCGTTTTTCAAAGGTTGTTTTGATCGTTGCCAAGACAGAGTATTGTACGACACGATTGAAGGATGCTTTTGTTCTTTGAATTGTTTGTGGCGGTGAAAAGGGGATCGGAAATTTGATTCTAATGGTAAAACATGGGATTTCACGAGGATGAAATGATGAAATCATCACAATGGAATTAAAATACAAGGGGTTGATGTAACATCTCCACGACCAATCACGGGGTTGCACGAACAAATTTCAAGTTTACCTGGTCAAGGAATTTCAACGATACTTTGCATGAAGATCGAGAGGATTTTATGTTTATTGTTTGTTTAGTTCTATTTTATGTTTATTATTTGTTTAGTCATATAGATTTTACTTTTATCTAAGCTCTTTATTTTTATAACAAAAAAAACAAAAGTGTTTTATTTTATTTTGAAAGATTTTTTTCTCTTCAAAGATTTTTTAGAACAGACCTGTGAGTTAATGGATTTCTAATATGAGTTATTATTTTTTTGGTCTTATTAAGAATTATTTTTTATGATATTTTTAATTTTAAACATCGTATCCTTTTCTGCAAATTAGATTATTCGAGAATCTAAAACCGATCAAATTCTAAAGATTGTAGGTCTATTTGCAACTTTAGTGTATTAGAAATGAAATGAACTATTACCAAATAAATTTTTCGTTTCACTATCGTAATATCATATGTGTGTCTTCTGTGATAACATCATTAATATCATGAGCTACCTAAAAAAAATTTGGACATTCCGAAGAATGGAAATGTAAATGGAAAGATCAACAAAAGACTAACAATGTTTGTATAGACCTCGAAAGCAAATAGCACAAGACTTAACGTGAAACATGTTTTGGTCGAAGTATTAATATATCACTCATGGTTCATAATGATTTTAAATTGGAACAACTGAATGTCAAGACGACTTTTCTTCATGGAAATTTGGAGAATCTTGAGGTAAATCACTTTATGATTTAAAACAATCTCCAAGATAATGGAATCAAAGGTCGTTGTATTCATGAAAAATCCAAAGTTCCAAAGGAGTAATCACGATTCACGTGTTTATTAGAAGAATCTTGAGGATATGACATATATCTACTTATTATTCACTGTAGATGATATGCTCATAGCGGCCAGGAGAAGAAGAGATTCAAAAGCTGAAAAAGTTCTTAAGTATAGAACTTGATGTAAATGATCTTTGATGTGCAAATAAAATCCTAAACATGAACGTAAGGAGAGACATTATTTTATTCAGAGTCATTGTTTATTGATTTATAACGGAACATATCTCTAATATATATATAAACTATAAGGTCAAGTGAACAGTATCATTGGCCAAATGAACAGTATCACTGGCCATGTGTCACTTTCTAATTGGCAGTTTATATATACATATATGATATATGATATAATAGTGTCTTATGACACATACACCCACTAGTAACATATAAAATAGACAACATCATCATGAGTCAATCTTTATTATTACTTTTTTCGCATTAGTCTTCTTTATTTGAATATGACAACTCTTAGAGTCTAATTCCTATTGTCTAAAATAGCATACAGATTTAAAACATAATAAACATTAAATTGCAAATTTCGATGAAAGTTGTCTCTATGATTTAATCATATTTAATTAATTGAACATATACATAAATATATATTGATGGCTGTAAATTAGGTGGATGTAGACTTTCAAGTTATAATTCTACAGGTTATGTTCTGTGATGTTTTGAAGATGGATGCAACTTTGTCATAAATATATATTGAAGGCTGTAAAAAGCTATGATCTTTTTACGCGAACATATTAACGATATGTTTAAGAATGAATATCGAATAAAAGAAGATCACGCAGATTCGGGAGAATTTTTTAAAGATCAATTCGGTCGCCAAAAATATGTGATCCTCCCAAAGATAAAGAATGACTGGCTGAATATGAAATCCGAGAATTATAAATCCGTGGATGAATATCATTCTGTGATGTTCGAAATAATCTCAAAGATGGAATTATGTGGAGAAAAGATAAGTGATTATGATAAACTGGAGAAGACATTATCCACATTCCATGTTGATAATGTCATTTTACAACAACAATATCGCACGAAGGATTTCAAAACCTACCGCGAGTTGTTGTAGCTTCTTCTCGTTTCAGAACAACAAAATGGTCTATTGATGAAAAATCATCATGCTCGTCTCAGTGGTTCTACACCGTTCTATGAAACGAACGCGACTTCATCAAATTATAACCATTGCAATGGCCGAGGATATTCCACCAAAAAATTTCCATCATGGAGAAAATAAAAGGAAAGATCATCGAGTGACTGAAAATAAAAATGTGACATTGATATTGGTTATGGATCTTCATTATCATTTACAATTTCTTTGGATATAGAGAATAAGAATATTCCATCATTATCATTTATTTCATTTTTAAAAATAATAAAAAGGTTTTTTTCTCTCATCTCATGAAGTCGCATCACCAAAAGAAAGAAAAACATCTATTTATATCTAATTTAAATATAATCTTAATAGTAATAAAATAAAATGTGATAATATATTTTATTGTTATTGTTATTATTTTTATTGTTTTAATATAAAAATTTGTTTACAAATTTTTTAAAATAAATTATAATTTCTTTGTGAATTGATCAAATTAAGTTTTTTTAAAAATTAAATAAAATTTGAAAACAATTGGAAATACTGAAAAAATTAAGTTGCAAGGTATTCGCTTGAGTTAATTTCTTCTTTATAATAAAAAATAAAAACAAAATTTGAATAAAATCATTTTTATTTATATCAATATGTGTGTGGATATAGAATCATATCAAGAATCAAAATCAAATAAACACTAAAAAAACTAATATTTATAATATGATTAGAGTTTATTTATAAATAATGAAATCATATATATAATAAGGATTTTTATTTCTCTCCTCTCGTGAAACCACATCACCAAGAGAGAGAAAAATCTCTATTAAATCTAATTTAGATATAATCTTAATAGTAATAAAATAGAAAGTAGCCATATATTTTTATTGTAATTGTTATTATTTTAATTATAAAAAATTGTTTACAAATTTTTGAAAAAATAAATTATAATTTTTTTCTGAATTAATCAAATTAAAATTTCTAAAAAATATTACAAAAGTAAATAAAATTTGAAAAAAAACTGAAAAATATTAAAAATAATTAAGTTGTAAGGTCTTCACTTGAGGTAATTTATTCGTTATAATAAACAAAAATAAAAATAAAACTTGAATAAAAATCGTATTATATTTAAATCAATATGTATGTGGATATAGAACCATATCGAGAATCAAAATAAAATAAAGACTCAAAATATTAATATTTAATGAAAACAACCAATACATTACACAAAATATAAATATAGGTTACAACATATTATACACAACGTATAAACACATATAGAGCTATATTAAAGTAAACATATATTTGTTTTTTATGTTTACGTTTTAAATTTCTACTTATAAAAAAATTATATACACTAATCTCTAAAACCTAAAAGTTTTTAAAGACCCAGAATCTGATCTGTTATGTTGGGTTTTTTCTTGAAATGGACAGCCAAATATAAGGGACAAACAATTGGGACAATGCAGGTGAAAAAAGATTGGAACAATCATATATATATATATAAATGAGGTTTTTTCCTCCGCTCTGGTGCTGCCACGTCAGCAGAGAGAGTGGAAAAACCCATTTCATCAAACGTAACAAATAGCTCTTCGCCTTCCTCCTAAAACAGCGAATTAATAAATTGCTTTAAATTCAATAGATTGCTTACAATTCCAATTCTTTGAATCCAATAAATTTCTTTCAATTCCAGCTCCTTGATTTCAATAAATCACCGTTTAGCAATTGTCGAATTTGGTTTCCTCTCATCTCTTGATTTTTGTTTGATTTGAATCAGATTCATTTTTCTGGATGAGAAAATGTTAGGGAAGGGATTAGAAGAAAACCCATCATCAAGTCACCATGAAGCCAATGGAGACCTTGAGCAAGCCCGTAAACCTCCTTCCTTGGCGAGGTTATGTTACAGCCCAAAGCGGCTAATGTTAAGGCTTATAGAAAACCTTCTACCATGAGTTTAGTCTACATCGTCGCACCTCCTGCTTTTTTATTTGAATTAGACTCAATCGTTTTATAAGAAATTCGTGTAAGATGAACCTCTTAAGATAAATCGCAGACCAATTGTGAGAGACACCATAGAAGCCAAATGGATCAAAATTGTAGAATATACCTTCGTTGAATGTGCTCTGAATTACCTCCACGAAGAGAAATCATCATTGAGCTCAGATGTTACTAATCAATGGCTCATTAAGTTCCAACAAACTCCATAAGATTGGAAGTTGCAATTGATTCACGGATGAAAGGGTAAAACCCTTATGGTGTTTTGCATCACGTGGATGGAATCAATAACACCAGGACCATCCGATTATTAGAAAAAAAAAGAGAGACTACCTGAAAGAAGCAACACACAAAACATCACAAATGCAACAAAATCGCTCGAGGCACGCAAGCGAAGATGGAGATTGAGGCATGCGGGAGAATGCACCTATCGCTCTCTTCTCACTGATTCTGCGGACCTTGTTCAGTTTTGAGTCGCCTCCAAAACCTTGAACTTAATTTCGGTGGAGGTTAGTAGTGTGTCGATGCAGAGGAGTGGTTTCATAGGGTTTGTGGAGAGTTGAAGAATTTGGATTTTGGATTTTTAGATCTATGATTCCTTATAATGTCGTATCTTTTCGGATTATAAATGAAAAATGTGGAGAAAAGAAAAGTTATAGGATCTGAGACGCTAAATTAAGAATGCGAGAAGATATAAAAAGTTACATGATCTATAAAAAAGATAAAACAACGATTAATAAAGATTTTTAATTTAAATTTATTATTGATTCATTAGATCATAGAGTCGCGAAAGGATAAGAAAAAATGCACTAATTTATTTTGATGTTGATTCATGATATAACAAAAAAAGGGACCAAACATTTTTTTATTTGTTTTTTTTTCTATATACAGACGTGCGTGCCTGTAGTAGAAAAGAGGAAAAACAAACTCCTTTATATATATATATATATATATAACGAGTCATTATTTATTTGAATATGACAACTACAAGATTAAAAATACAATAAACATTATTGCAAATCTCGATGCAAGTTGACTTTGATTTAATCATTTTTAATTGCAAATCTCGATGCAAATTAACTTTGTGATTTAATCATTTTTTAATTGCAACTCTTGACGTATAAATCATTTTTTTTAGTCATGGTTGAGGCCGTGGACGCGCTGATGGTCATGGATATGGTAGAGGATGAGGTTGAAACATTCCACCAAAAAATTTCCATCACGAAGATAATAAAAGGAGAGATCATCGAGTGACTGAAAATAAAAATGTGACACTGATATTAGTTCTAGATCTTCATTATCATTTTCAATTTCCTTGGATATAGAGAATAAGAATATTTCATTATTGTCATTTATTTCATCTCTTATGATATATGCATCATAGATATAGTTAATAGAAATCTCATTATACTCTATATGCTCATGATTATTTTCATCACTTTCATTCTGAAGATCATCTTCCTCTTTTGTTTCTTTTAGGATGTTCTCTATTACTTGCGAATCAATATATTTATCAAACTTCTTTCTTTCTCGAGGATTTTTATCTTTAGAATCAAGTGGTCTTCCACGCTTTAACCGTATTATATACGCATTTGAAATTCTTTCACCCGCATGACATTTTGATATTTCTATACAAGCAAGTGCATTTGCAGTCGATATATATGATTTTGTAACTCATGTTGCATCATTGAACTCATCTTGAAGTTGATTTGCAGTATTTTGTAAATGTATGATCTTTTGCACTTCCAGATTGTATTGTTTTATAGGATGATCAAGATATAACAATGATTGTTTTTTCATGTTGAATCTTGTGAGGCCTATTTTATTCATCTTCCTAACGCTGAGAATTCATTCTCATTAGACTAAGCAATTCTGTCATTGTTCTCTCTATGGTTTCACTTTATGTGATCATTGTTCCCTCAGAGATGTACGTCTTACCATCGAGAACCTAAAGGCCCACCCACATCCCTTCACCTTCTTCCCTCGAATCACTCTCCACTTGTGATGTTTGTGGCTTAACCAACCCCAAAGATCCAACGTATGATTGTCACTGTCTTTACGTCATCCATCGAAGCTGTCACTCCTTACCCCGCATCATTAAGATCACACGTCATCTTCAACATCGTCTCTCTCATGTGTCTTATCTTTACTGGTCTTGCGGAGTCTGCCACTGCAAACTCGATCCCAAATACGACACATGTTCTTGCACATATATGATTTTCCCTATGACCTCCATTCTAAATGTGCAACACGTAAAGATGTATGGGACGGAAAAGAACTCGAAGGAGAACCTGAGGTACCCGATGAAACCAAAGACATCGAGCCGTTCGTGATAGGTGACAATGAAATAATACATTTCAGTCACCCTCAACATCCTCTTCATTTCATCGATTACAACGGTGGTGTTCTTCGTGATGCACACAAACAATGTGAAGGATGTGTCCTTCCAACCAATCTTGGTAGTTGCTACAATTGCAAGCATTGTGATTTCTTCCTCCACACGGTATGCAAATCGAACTCACACGAAAGGTTACGTGCGCAACATATCCAATGATTTATTTTGAAAGATGGTATTTAACTACTATGGTATATTAATGTTATAATATTTTAATTACTTTAATTAAATAACAAAATTTAACAATTAGATTTGAAATTGCTATATAAGAATTCCAATTATCCAGAATTATTATTTGGATAATAACTTATAAATATTTTTGTGTTCTCATAACATTTTTAACATATTTTTTCATTTTAAACCAAAATGTAAAAGATTGTCTAATTTTTTTAATTTTTTCATAGCAGAACAAACATATGATACAAGTACATCACAATTACATAATAATAAACTATTTATTGACATATTACAATAACATATTTTTTCGTCTACTGGAAATAAATATTATTTTATTCCAAGTTATTGTTGATTAATTTATAATGAAACATATAAAATAGATAATCACTACAAGAAAATCACGAATTAGGGACTGAAGAATCCGTCCCTAATCCATCCCTAAACAGGTTTAGGGACGGATTAGGGACGACCAGTGGTAGTCCGCAAACACGCGTCTCCAAATGTCATTCGTCCATAATCCGTCCCCAATTAGGGACGGAAAATTCAGTCCCCAATCTGTCCCCAATTAGGGACGGAAAATTCAGTCCCCAATCCGTCCCCAATTGGGGACGAACCATTTTCCGTCCCTATAAATTGGGGACGGACCAATGTGGCCGTCCCTATTTTTTTTAAATAAAAAAATAAAATTAAAATAAATTGTGGAGAATGTTCCACCGTCACCGCTTGAATGGATGAATTCATCTTCGCCCCTCGATGTGGCCGTTATCACCCCACCGCCGCCGCCGCCGCCAACTCTGTCGAAGCGACTTCATCCGCCCTCACAACCCCCTCTGCCTCCGGAATCTCCACCGCCTCCAACATCAACTCCAACGCCTCCGCGAATGAAGAGGAAGGGATCTTCTAATAGGAACCGACGACTTTGGCCACCGCCTCCTCTACCTCCACTCTAGCTCGAGGAAAAGTCGAAAAGCAGTGGACTTAACACTGGGAAGACAGTGGGTATCGTCTTTGTCGGGTGTGCTACCATGTTACAGGTCTGCGTTGTTGCCTTCTTGGTTTTCAAAAGAAAGCAGCTTCTGAAGATGAGGGATACGTGTTGAGTTTAAGAGTTTGGGGTTTATGGCTTTGAAATTGTTCGCGAACGTGTTGATGAGTAGGAGATTGAGAAAAACAAGGATAATTGATGCGGAGCATGGGTGTCTTCTTAATTGGATCCCTATTCGATGGGTTCCCTCTGTAAATTGGTAAAACCTCCTTTTCCTTACTCATCCGTTCCTAATTGGTCCCTAAAATTGTTTTTAAAGTCCTAAATTTAGGGACGATCCCAATCCGTCCCCAATTTTAGGGACGGAAAGAGATGTCGTCCCTAATTTGGGGACGGATGTTTGGTCGTCCTTAAATTTAGGGACGACAGCAATTTCTATCCCCAATTTAGGGACGACAGTAATTTTTGTCCCCAATTTAGGGACGACAACAATTTCCGTCTCCAATTTAGGGACGCCTTACTCATCCGTCCCTAATTGGTCTGCAAATATGGACGGATTAGAGACGACTCTTCGGTATCCAAAATTGGGGACGAATTTCATTATCCGTCCCTAATCTTTGTATAATACGTCCCTAAATTTAGGGACGGAAATATCAGTCCCCAAATTCCGTCCCTAATCTTGAATTTTCTAGTAGTGAATCAACGAGTCATTCTTTTATTACAAATTTTTACGAGTCATTTTTTATTATAACTAGATGATATCCACGTGTTACGCGGATTTGTTATAATTAAATTGTATTGTTTTAAATGTTGTATATAATACATTAATTCAGATATTGTCATGACATTTGACATATGTATCAGTCAATACAAATGCACGTATAGAGAGAGTATATTTTGTATATAAAATTACCGTATTGATTTTAACAAAAGTTATTTGAATATATTTTTTTCTTTTAATAACAATTTAAAATAAAAACAACACATTTTTGTCGATAATATATTTGGATACAATTGTTGATATTGGATAAACTAATGAAAAGTATGAGACCCCCAAGATCGATATTATCTGAAATTCTTTCCGAACCCGTTTTGAAAATTGAGTTGATTTAAATTCGAAGATTGAAATCAGCATTAATGCAGATTCAGATTCAAATTTGATTTTTTAAATAAAAATAGGTATCTAAGCTGTTAAATTATATCATCATTCTTTAGTTTGAATATTAGAATAAAATATCATCCTTTAATCTAAAAGATTGAAAACATGGAATCACACTTATAAAATAAGTAAGTATTTCAAAATAACTACAAATAACTACAGAGAGTGTATGTTGGAAAAAAGCATAAACACCTTACCCCATCCACCTACATGAATGAAAGGAAGGCCCTTACGAGATAGCTTATTTCAAAAACTGATGCAAACACCAATTGTTTGAATAAAGAGTTTTGTATTAATCATATGGTATATACTATATTGGATAAAAACAAAATTATTGTATAGATTATGACTGAGTATTAAAAAAGGGATTAATAGAAGTCAAAAAAATATTGTCCTCAATGAAAAATGGTTTGAGTATTATGTTATCTCTACACCAACAATAACCTTTTCTAGTTTCAAAGACAAAACTCGAGTTGATCAATACATATCTAGAATCAAAATTAGGGTTCCATAGTCGGTATAGTTGCATAATGGCCATTTCTAATAATTTCCAATTCACTACACCTGTAATTTACAGAATTATGCACAACCAAGCTACATGAATGGCTCAATTCAAGCTAGCAGTTTGGACCTAAATGCGGAGAAATATTTAGCCAACAGATTAACCAACCTTTTTTGCACATGCATTTTTTCACTTGCTTATCTCATGTTTAGCTAGAATAGAATATTTCAAATCTTTTAGAATCGGCAACTACCATGAAAAGATGATGTTGGATGAAGCTCCAATGATTAACTTATTGATTTCAAACGACCTTAGAAATCACATATGTTATATCATCTTATTAGATCATAGTGATCTCGAATTGTTCCTTTAGACATAAGGGTTTTTAGAGTGATGATACCGGTTGATATATGATATACTTACCTCTATTGATCTCAAAGATCAATACATCAAGTTCTACCATGTCTTCGGGAGGTTTTAGTCTTAAAATACACTTACAGGAGGTAAAAGTCATGTCAAATGAAAAATTCATACCTTCAACAACTCAATTATCGTTATGCTAATTGTTATACATAGTTAAAAGAGTTTATTATCACATGTCGTTCTTCTTGTTAAAGTAATTGGTTGAGTTATCAAGATGATTACGATATCAATGCTACTATAAAGAAACAAATGGAAACATAAGTTGGTTAGCTGATTTATAAATATGAAACAACATAAATTGAACTTCAACATGGGAGTGTGTAAGCAAAAAAACACCATTTTTCAGTGAAAAATTGTGAAAGTGGACTTACATAAAAGAATCTATAACCCAAGAATAATTTATGTTGTACATGCCTTCGGGGATATCTCCATTTCTATGAACACATCTTGCTAGATTTCGGAATGGCTTGCTTCTTTCTTCATGCATTCTTTTGCACGTTCAACCATTTTCTTCCGTATTTGCTGTCAAAAGATAATAATGACAATAAATAATTGAAAAGATGTTCGAGCGAGTATTCACTTACTGATTTTTATCTCGTATGTGAAAAACCATCTATCTAACCTAATTCTTAATATTTGCAAGACTTTTCATGTGCATTGAAGATTGATGAATAATCCCATTTGAAGGAGGAAGTCCAAGCAGACAGCAGACAGCAGACTAACATCTACAACAATTTGTAACATGAAAAAGAACTTCATCTCATTTACCATATCAGGCAGTTACACTATCTAAAAGAGATTGATAAGTTTTAAGGCATCACTAACATACCACAATTCCTAGAATAAAAATGTCACAGTGATAAGCTAGAGGATTTTTCAGATTAAACTCCTTCTGTTGAGCAATTTGTGCAGAGACATTATGGTCAAAGAAGTATAGACCTGCAACCATGATTTTCGGTATGAAAGCAGCAAAGATGTAAATAATTGGGACCTTTCCTATGTTATGAACCATTCAACAAATCATTGTCACTAAAGTCATAATCGTACTTACTTTTCTAGTTCTTTTCTATTTTATCAGATTCTCTAGGTAGTACCTTGATAACTGTCCAATGGTACAAAGAAGCAGGTTCCCAGGGAAGAGGACACTCCAGCCTTCTAGGAATTGCAAAAGAAAGTTCCCTGGGGATTTTGTAAGACAATGCAGTCCACAACATGACCATAATGAGTTTCATAACCTCTAATGACACTTTAAATCCACCCTGCAGGCAGTGAGGTTTATGTGATAGTTATTCACTATGAGTCGGATGTTTTTTTTCGGGAATTATCAACTATTAATAAAATCACGCACTAAAGACATGACCGATGGCGAGACAAAGAAGGATGTAGCAATCCCATACCGACGGATAGAAGAAGAAGCCCAACGACGAAACATAAATCGCATTGCACGGTTTTTTATAATCGAATTGATTTTTTTATTTTATATAGATTTAAGTAATTCAAGTAGTGTGATGATAATTCATAGACATATATGATAATACAAATGCATGATTGATTAAAACTTACTTATATAAAATATTTTGTTGAATAATAATTTGACTTTTAAAAAATTAAACATATATTTTTTAGACGTATTGTAAACAAAAACTTTGATTTCTCTATAATCTCTTAGAAATAATAAAACATAAAGTTTTGGAGAATGTGATTGCATGTTTTAGCCAGACATATCTTTCAAGGTTTCTTATTCTATTAGTATCAACATAGATTTTTAAAAATTATTTTGATTTAGAATATGATACAAAAACTATTATTAAGATAAACTTGTAACTTGACATTTTGAAAACTTACTTTTCTCTGAATTTTATGATTATATTCTGATTTTGATTGGTGTTGATCATTATGGAACATGATTTTTGAAGTGTTAAAATACCTGATTTATACATTTACGAAGAACGAACACGTAACGACATGAACTTACACTAAATATTAATTAATATAAATGATCAGGTCTTTTTTTGTTAATATCGTTTATCATTCTCGGAATAACGAAACTTTTAAAAGTGGTAAATACAGACATATAAACATTAATTTTTTCTATTCTACTCCTACACTTTCCTAATTATATTAAAAAATTTTGAATATATTTATTAATTTTTTTTACAAAAAATATTTTAATTGAATTTAAAAATTGATCACACATTTTGGGATTTCATTCACTGTTATAAATAAAATCAATTATATGTTGTTTTTCTTGAAGCTTTTATCCGTATGAACGAACATTTTTTTGCTATAAATAAATTTAGTTTAATTTAATATTATATTTTTATATCTATAATTGATGTCATTCATATTAAATTATAGTATAATTAGTATATACACTTTTCAACCTTGACATATATTTCTTATTTACATAAAAGTGGAATTTTATGTATAAATCTGTTGAAAAATAGTGGAATATATAAAATTTATTTGACTCTTTGTTATGATAGACTCATCGATTTTCAATAGTTTGGAATGATAATAAATTGATACCTTTGATGCTCCTTGTCCGAACATAAATAATAATAAATATTTTTAAATCAATCTTTGAATCGAATTTTTTGAAACATGTGTTATTTATTCGATAACAAATTATGTAAACATACAATAATATATTTTTGTTAGAAATATAAAAAACTTAAAATACAAATGAGTTCACCTCTCCGTAGCAAGAGTATTTATAGTTGTTACAACAAATCAAAAGCATACCTTAAAACAGAAAGAAAAAAATACAACATCAACATGTTGGATACCTTGTCACTCTTCCTCAAATAAAGGCTCATCACCTTTTATTCTAATAGAGGCTTCACTTTCATTCAGTGAAAACGTAAGAGAGTGATTGCATATTATAAATATGAATATATAAATTCTTTTAACATAGGGAACTAAAAAGACACCTTCCATTCTCTGAAATCTACAATGAAAGTGAATGGTATATCGTATTTAAACATTTATAAATGAAAACATTCGAATCCAAACTTGAAAATTATCTCTTTGCTCAAATTCTTTAATTAGAAACCACTTATTTCCTCCTCTGAAATAAAGTAATAACATACTCTATGTGTGTGAAATAGATAAACATACTTCTTTTTCGGGATCGAGATGGCTATTAAAAGATGATCTAGAAGTACTTAGGAGCCGAAGTTTCATCTATAGTGACCTTTCTTGTGATTATTTTTGAACCTGCGAAGATACTATAGAAAACGAAGAGATTTTTACTTTGAGATTACATTCTAAAAAGGAGTGGGGGAGAGGTGGGACGAAATGAACAATGGGGTATGGGATGGAATTTATAGCTCTTTTCCTAACAGTCAAGAAAAATCGTTCATAAACCGTTGGTAAGTACGTACTGAAGGAACATTGTCGTTCACAATTGCAAACGGAAAGAACATGAGGCATCCACAATTACGGACAGAAAGCAAACGGTCGTCTGCAGTTACACACGGAAAACAAACGGTCGTGTACATTTGCAGACGGAAAGCAAACGATCATCCACAATTGCAAACTGAAACGGGGCGTCCGCAATTGCAGACTGTATGGGTGTCCATAATTAAGGACTGCACAAGGCGTCTGTAATTAGGGACTGCACGGGGCATCCACAATTAGGGACTGCAACCGGGCGTAAGCAATTGCGAAATGCAACAATACGAGCCTTCTCTATCTATAACCCGATATCATCCGTCCATCTTGAACCTTTTCTATCCGTGACCTGACATTGTTCATCAATCCCAAGCCTTCTCCATCTGTGACATGACACCGTCCGTCAGTCCCGAGCCTTCTTCATTCGTGACCCGATCCGTCCCGAGCTTTCTCCATCTATGACCCGACCCCACCCGTCTGTGTGGAGTTAACTTTTACAATGCCTAATTTGTTTACTCTTGTTCTGCAACTGGTTATTGGACATGCAATATACCTTTTTAAAGTGTTTCCATGCCTTACCATATGAGGGATGACACATCTCATGTCGCTTGCGATCTTCTCATGTCTGAGTAGATCCATTGCCACGAGTTAAAGTTATTCTGAGATGTAACGAAGGTTGTGCTTAATGTTTGGTTATAGTATTTTATCATAATATTCGATCTCGATGATGTTGCCATTATAATCACAAACAATAAGAAGATATGCAATGAAATATATGAGAATTGTGTATGAAAAACGAATGAAAGTTTGAGGGGTTAAATAGATAATTTCTGGACAATTATGGACTAACACAAATATTTTCCCAAGAGTCGTCCTGAAGCCATCCCTAAGCGGATATGTGGACATTCTGGATTAGAGACCGCGACCCAGGGGCGTCTGCAAATTTTTGGACGGATTATGGATGAATTTTTGTTCTCGTCCCTATTTCGTCTGTAATTCGTCCGCAAATTTAGAGATGGTTTGGTCAGTCCGTAAATTCCGTTTGGATCTTTAAATTTCTAGAAGTGAAAAGTGTAGAATTTATAGAACAAACATGAATCAGCGGAAGTAAGAAAGAAAGACTAAGAGCGAGCGAAAGGTCAAGAGAATTAGAGAGAATATGACTGAGTATTCTCTTATGTATTTCGTTAGAACTAAAGGTACCTATTTATACAAGTAGAAAGGGTGAAAACAAGGAAAATACAAGTTTACATGTAAGGCACAAGTTTAGATGCAACATGCATGAGCTGTAGCGGTCGACAAGACATAGAAGACCGTAGAGGTCATAAATAGGCTTGACCAGGTCGTAGGTCGCGAGATGCGGCTCGAGACATAGAGAAGTGAGCGAGACGTGGCTCTAGATGTGATGCAAGATGTGGGACGCGACTCGGGATGCGGCTTGGGATGTGAAGAAGAGCGGGATGTGGCATTTCTTCTTAATATTCACCCTCAAGCTTAGATGTTCAAAAGCAACATAAATGAAGCCTCATTAAAACCTTTTCGGGGAAAACCCAACTGGGGCAAAAAACCCGACAAAGGAAAAAGAGTACAACAACTTATGAGCTCGAAGGATGATCGACTAAGCTTGAATGCGATGAGGTCGATCCGATAATTGAGATCTTTATAGACTTTTTCGCTTGTGGATTTGGTGAAGACATCAGTCAAATGATCTACGTTTCTTCTATATGTGGATGCAATGTCAATTGCTGCCTGATTATCGCAATGAAGCATCATGGCTTGCGAAGGTTCGAGGCCAAGATCTTTGAGGAGAGCCCGGATCCAAATGAGCTCACATGTTGTATTTGGCATAGCTTGGTACTCGGCCTCAGCGCTGGAACGATAGACCATCGATTGCTTTTTGCTTCTCCAAGTGATAAGGTTCCCCCCGACAAAGGTATAAAACCCTGTCATTGATTTCCGATCTTTACGATCACCGGCACAATCTGCATCACAATACCCAATTAGACTAGTGTTGTTGTTTTTACTCATTATACCTTTCCTGGAGCGTTCTTGATGTATCAGAGTCGGTCCACCATTTTCCAATGTTGTTCCTTTGGAGCATGCATATGCTAGCTGACTTGATTCACAGCATAACACAAGTCAGGTCTTGTTATCATGAGATATATTAGCTTACCGACAAGGCATCTATATTGTTCTATATCATAAAATAGTTCTCCCTCACGTAAGTCTTTGTATTTTTCTTCGATGGGGGTCTTGGCCGGCTTAGATCCGAGTTTACCTGTTTCATTCAAAAGGTCTAAAGCATATTTTCGTTGAGAAAGGAATAAAGTATCATTAGATCTAGTTACTTCAATTCCAAGAAAGTACTTAAGTTCACCTAGATCCTTTATATCAAATGTGTGTTTTAGAAAACGTTTAACACTTTCTATTCCTTTATTATCATCATCTGTTATGATAATATCATTAATATAAACTAAGAGAACGATGATACCAGAATTGTTTCGAATGATGAACATGGAATGATCAGCCTCACTCCTCTTGAAACCATACTTTCGAACAGCATCATAGAGCCTAGTGTATCAAGCTCGTGGGGACTGTTTGAGTCCATAGAGAGCTCCCTTTAGTTTGCATACAATTCCTTTTTTCGGTTTTGAGGCCCGGGGGAGGTTTCATATAGATCTCTTCCTTTATTTCCCCCTGAAGGAAAGCGTCATCCATCTGCCACACACTCCAATTAAGGTTAATAGCAATAGAAAATATAATGCGAACAGAATGAAGTTTAGCAACAGGAGCAAAAACCTCAGTATAATCTTTCCCATACTTCTGATTATACCATTGCGCTACAACCATTACTTTTATATTTGTATTTTATATACCCATTTGCTTCTAATGGGCTTCTTTTGTTTAGGAAGGGGGACAAGGTCCCATGTTTTATTCTTTTCTAAGGTTGCTAGCTCCTCAAACATGGCTTCCTCTCATTCTAGATTCCCTTCGGCTTCTCTATAGGTTTGTGGCTCGATATCCCTGTCAAATTTACTAAGAAAAGCTTTATGATCATTGCAGATAAATTCCAAAGAGATAAAATTTTAAATAGGATGTTCGGTTGTCCCATTGAAATAATAGGGTGTTTGGTTGCCACGCCATTGAATAAGATTGTGAATCCATTCCGAGATTGGTCGCCTTATTCTAGTGCTTCTACAAGGCACTATCTCATTTAGAATCCTTCCTTCAACTTTATCAACGTCATGATCCTCATTTTGGTTATGATCATGGATTTGATCTTTATTCTCATTATTTGAGGCCCGAGTTTCCTCCTCATGATTTTGCTCAGAATATACATCATGGCTTTCTTGTTCTTCATTTTCTGATATTTCTTAATCATTTTGGTCTTCATGACGTTCAGGTACACTTGGCAGATGAATTATTTTATTGTTAGTCTTCGAAATTGAAGTTTCTAAGGGACAAACCGATATCAGTTGGTTTCGAGATTCCTTTAATCTCTTCCCAGCTGATTTTATCATGAAAGCTCTTGTTTCGAGAAATATAACATCTCGAGACACTATAACATGTTGAGATTTTGGATCGAGACACTTGTAGCCCTTTTGATTCACTGAGTATCCGATGAACATGGTTTTAGTGCTCCTTGGTTCCAACTTGTTTCGCTGAGAGTAGGGGTGGGCGTTTCGGGTTACCCGGAAAACCCAACCCGTGAGATAAATGGTTTTGTAGAAAACCTATATGGGTTCAAAATATAAAACCCAAATGGGTTCGGGTCGGTCCGGGTTGGGTTCGGGAGAATCCAAAGAACCCGAGGAACCCGAAAAAAAACTAACCCTTCTAACCTAATTTTTTATATGTTAAATTTGGAACCTGAATTACCCGTTTAAACCCGAATTACCCGTTTAAACTCGAATTGCTCGTTTAAAACTCGAATTACCCGTTTAAACCCGAATTACCCGTACTTAAATAACCCAAAAAACCCGAAGAACCCGAAGAACCCGAGAACTCGAAAGAACCCAAATACAATTCGGGTTTTTCTGGGTTCAATATTTCAAAATCCGAACAACTCGAACCCAACCCGAAACCCGAAGAACCCGTCCCGAAAACCAAATGGGTTTTTTTGGGTTCAATTTTTTAGAACCCGAGGAACCCGAACCTAACCCGAACCCGAGGAACCCGTCTCGAAACCCGAAACGCCACCCCTAGCTGTGAGTCAGGAACAAGAGCGAAACACACACAACCGAAAGTTCTAAAATACTCAAGATCAGGTTTTATAGAATTTAATACCTCATAAGGTGATTTGTCCTTTATAATCTTTGTTGGAATTCTATCAATGATGTGACATGCGACCATGATCGCATTGAACCAAAACCTTTTAGGAACATCTCGATCGAACATGATAGTTCTCGAGACTTCTATTAGGTGTCTATTCTTCCTCTCGGCCACTCCGTTTTGTTTGCAGAGTATAAGAACACGAGGTTTGGTGTGTAATGCCTTGTTCTTCAAGGTACCTACAAAACTGAAGACTAGTATACTCTCCACCATTGTGAGTCCTTAGACATTTTACTTTAGCATCATATTGAGTTAAAACATGCTTATGAAACTTCACAAATACATCATAAACACTACTTTTAGACGAGAGAGTATAAAGCCATGTAAACTTTGATTTCTCATCATGAAGGTTACAAAATATTTCTTTTGATCACGAGAAACACATGGAGCTGTGCAAACATCTGAATGAATCAGTTCAAAACAATTTTTATAAACCAAAATAGAGTTTGGAAATACTTGTTTTACGTGCTTCCTAAGATGCAAGCTTCACACATTTCATGTTTATCTTTAAGATCAGGAAAAATGATACTAGAAACTTTACTATGAGGGTGTCCAAGTCTTGCATGCCGCTTAGAAACTCTATTAAAATTTGGTTTTGATAGAAACACGGACTCTGAATCACAATACATATACTCAAGGACATAAAGACCATTGAGGAGCTTTCCTTTGCCGATTACTTGTTTGCTTTCAATATCCTTTACCCAAAAAGAGTTAGAATCGAAACAAACATGACAATTAAGGTCTTTTGCAAGTTTTTGTATAGAGATAAGATTATTAGAAAATTTTGGAACGAAGAGAGCCCTTGTATCATGACAGAGAAGCTTAAGGTTCCCAATTCCTTTAATTGGAACACTCTCCCCATTTGAAATAGAAACAGAGAGCCACAATGAGGTTTTATATCTTTAAGCAAGTTATGAGTTTTAATCATATGATTTGTAACTCCAGAATCTATTATAATATTAAAAACAGAGAAAGTAGAGATAACTTTACATCCTTCTTCATCGGTTTTGTTTATTTAATTCCCTGTCAGAATCATTTAGAAAAACCCCTCGACGTCTGCCTTGGAGACAAAATCAGATTCAGAGGCCATATTAGCCTTACCTTTATGGCTTCTGCCTTTCAAATGGGGGTGAAGAATCCAACAACGACCCATTGTATGACCTTTTCTTTTTTTGGCAATACTCACAAGAGAACTGCTTTTTGAAAGGCTTTATCATAGTGGCTTTTCTAGAGGTATTTTTGGAGACATTAGCTTCCTCGATCATTCCTTTAAAGAGACGGTTTCCCCCTTCCTCCCTTTTAATCATCATACAAACTTCGTTAAACGACGGAAACATGTTTTGGCGAAGTATATGATAAATAAGGTCGTTGTATTTGTCGTCAAGGGAGAATAAAAGGTTAAAGACTTGATCATGGTTTGCTCTTTGAGCAATTTCCACAGGGTCCGCAGTATGAGGCCTTAAAGTTTCGAATTCTGACCATAATTCTTTAAAATCACCCAAAGCCTGGTTAAAAGGATTTCCCTCTTGCCTTAGATTATTAAGGCCTTTCTTTATCTCATACATACGGCTAAGATTGGATTCATTGTCAAAAACTTGTTTCAGCTCGTTCAAAGCTCCTTATGAGACTTTATGTGCCCATATGTACGAAGTATATGAGATTCGAGGGAATTTTATAAAATAACCAAGGCAGGGAGTTCATTTCTTCTGATCCGATACTTGAATCTACGGGTTTCACATCCGATTCTGTCACGAAACCGCAAAGACCTCGCATGCCAAGAATGGCCTTAACAGTCTTCTTCCAAATAGAATAATTGTTTCCATTGAACGAGATTGAGATGCTTTTGGTCGAGTCCATGACGAGAAATCTGAGTAATCAAAGGGAAAAAAATAACAAAGAGAGATTAAAAAAAATTTGACCGAAAAACAACTTTTGAAAGAGGATAGATTTCAAAAGAAACAAAATCGATCAAAAAAAATTCTGAGACTCGAACACCGCTCTGATACCATGTAGAATTTGTAGAACAAACGTGAATCAGCGGAAGCAAGAAAGAAAGACTAAGAGCGAGCGAAAGATCGAGAGAATTAGAGAGAATAAGAATGAGTATTCTCTTACATATTTCTTTATAACTAAAGGTACCTATTTATACAAGTAGAAAGGGTGAAAACAAGGAAAATACAAGTTTACATGCAAGGCACAAGTTTAGATGTAACATGCATGAGCTGGAATGGTCAACAAGGCATAGGAGACTGCGGATGTCATAAATAGGCTTGACCAGGTCGTAGGTCGCAGGATACAGGACGCGGGACGTGGCTCGGAACGTGGAGAAGGGAGCAAGATGCGGTTCGGGACATGGTACATCGTGCATACGTATGACACATCTCAAGCTGTGATCTAAATCATGTAAAAAAAGAAATGCATAATATGAGCAGCGAGAGATAAACAGGAGTCCTTTGCAAGCAGAAGTGAACAAACCTTATTGGTAATTTGCAATGACGGAAGTAAGTAACATGTCCATAATCTAGGTTATTTGGTGCGACTACAAATAATATAAAAGTTTTGAACACCTGTGTATTTCTAAAAAGTTATGTAAATAGCTAAATGGATACTTACCTCAAACTTTATGAAGTCCTTCGAAAATTTCTCTGTAAACAATGTTGGTGACAGATGGTGTCCCACCGCCAACCCGCTGACCTCTCATTATTCAGACATACGTAGTCACATGCCCAAACGATCTACAAAGGTAAAATCAAAGCTGAAGTTTAAGGGAATGATGAAGAGGTGTTGCAGATTTCACAATAGATTAACCGAAGAATGATTATCATCACAGAAGTGAAATGATCTATAGAGGGTTTTCAGGGAAAAAACCTTACCCTTTCCGTTTTGATCTTTTTCTTGCTATCTTCTCGATTAGCCTTTTCGATCCTATCCAACTGCAAAAGACCACCGAAAAGAGCACTATCAGTGTGAATATGGATGCCTGCACGGCTCTGCATGACCTCGCACGTTTTCTCCACAAAGAATGGAAGTGAATAGGAAGGGTATCGCCAATTGAAATATATTTATCTTACAACAGCAACACGTTCGTCAGATCTCGTATGCTGCTAGCTTTTGATCAGATAAATGATCATACTTTGGTGATTGATCAACAGAGAAGAACATATCACCATCCACAACATTCCCAGACTCTTTCTCAATTATCTGAAACAAATAAGCACACTGATCAAATACTTTCGCTATATTTTAACCTTATTTACTACTCAACTAATGGGAAATCATATCGCTAAATAAAATTCAAATGGGTAGATAAAAGCAAAGGAAATATCAAGGTAGCTTATCAAGCTGACATACCGTTTTCTATCATTTCTATGACAATTTTAGTTGGTTGCCAATGAAGAAATACAAAAAGCAAGAAAAGGGCTTTAAGATTTCCAGCAGGTGAATTTCAACTATAGCTTTAAATTGCGAAACTGAGATGAGGATTGTTCAATTCAGATGGCCCAAAATTACAAACCTCAAGAACACAATTAAAAGGTCATACCTGGGCATCAACATCTGCAAAGTCCAGGCATAGGTATCTTCATAATTAGGAATTAAAATTCACAGTCAGTTCATCATAGGTAGTTGGTCGTTCTAATAGCCTAGCCCAAACGTAGCCTTGTTGTCGCCCAACCACCATTGAATCGCTTTTCCTCATCTTAGCTCACAATTGGCGCATCACAGTCACCTCCTCTATTGAAGATTACCTTAATCACCTCGCTGGACACCATGTGTCATCAAATCGTTATGCAATGTAGTCGTAAATAAACAAACACCATAACCAATACTGTAACAGCTTGAAGAATATTCATTTCTGTCGTTTACAAAGACCAAGATCCTTTCCATTCGTGATCAATAGAAAACCTATAGTTCGAACATAAATCAATGGTCAGGAACCAATAAATAAGATAGGGCAAACGCATGATTTATGCGAAAGCAATTTCCAGAACACAGGACGATTACAACTCTATCCTAATACAAAATCAATGGCTCATACCACTGCATACCCAACAAATCACAATAGCAGGTCAGCGAGCAAGAGCAAGAGGAAGAGATAAATGAAATCCTATTTTTGGGGATAGAAGATGACTCAGATTCAGAATTATCTAGAAGCGAATCTTTGAAGACGTCGCAGGACAATCATCTATCAATCCTTTTGCATATTCTACGAATGCTCATCATTCCTCACCATTGATCCACCCTACAAAACGACCTAAAGTGGAGGATACAAAACCTACAGCAGATCGAGAAGAACATGGAAAAAGAAAATGAACATGGCTAACCAGCAATAGTGATGGAAATTCCATCCTTGCATTTGCCTAGCCTCGCTTGTCGCATTGAATGCTCGCTGGACACCATTTGTCATCGAACTCCCGCTCGAACTCCCGCTCCTTCTTGTTGCCCCCATCGAGAGAGAAATCGACTGTGAGAAACCAATTCAGGGGCGCAACCGGCTCGAACTCCCGCTCCTTGTCGCCGCCATCCGGAGAGAAAGGGAGACGCCATGGAAACGTTTGAAAAAGGAGACGCCATGGAAAAGTTTGAGAAAGGAAAACAATGAACTTGAAGATGAACGGGAAGAAATTAAGGAAGGAGGAGAGGAAGAGGCAGAGACAAAAGATGGGAACGGAGAGAAATTAAGATAGAGAGAGATGGCAATAGAAACATAAGGGGAGTTTTTTCTCTCTCCGGCTGACGTGGCAGCACTTGGAGGGAACTCCCTTTTTATATATATGACTAGAAATGGACCCGCGCGATGCGCGAGTTTTAAAAAAATTTCAGTCATAAACTTTAAATTAATTAATTACAAATAGACGATCTTATTAGATTGATGTGAGGTTGACAATTATATCATAATGTGTAGTTTTTTTATGTAAATATGGATAATAAGATTAAAGTATTAAAATATCCAAAAAATGTAATATATAGTTCATATCGTAAAATAATAAGATTAAGTGAATTTTTTTAGATTATTATCCTTTCATGAATATGAAAAAATATGTAGATAATAGAATTTAAACAAAAGAAAATAGTAAAATATTAAATGGTGAATATGAATATATTGGAAATGAGTTTATAATTTGAATATCTAAATCATAGTTAGAGTAAAATAAAATTATCAATAACGTTAAATGGAAAACATGTTATCATATATTAATGTATAATAGTTTATATATTTTAGTAATTATCGATCATAAATTTTGAATGCGCGATAATATAGACTTGATTTGTGTATCATATTCATTTTGAGAATATTTTGTTGTGAATGAGAACTCAATCTAAAAATTAAGTCATAATTCTAGTTGATAATATTAATAGTAGTAGTAAGTAGCTTAATTCTACAAAGATCTCAAGTAATAAAAATCAAGATTTAATACATAGACGGCTTTTGTATTACATTTCCTTAGTGGGTCTACTATATCAATATCAAAATCTCCATCTTTTTCTTTTACATCATATATTACACAATAATTTTCCAAAACATGCCTTTGAATCTAAAAAGAAATAGTGT
>CM071867.1:1438631-1449971 GCA_036759665.1 Gynandropsis gynandra
AAAAATAACAGAGGGCATGGATTTATCCCTCTGAAATTTGCCCTAGTTATTTTTCTTCCATTAGATTAGTAACATTATCCAAAACAGAAATGCAATTCTTCGTGTATAACCTAACCTGGTATCGTATAACCTTGCATCGGTTATTCCTCGTAACAAAGAGCTGCAAACTTACACTTGGAATGAACTCAACGGAACAAAACTTCTTGACCTCTCAATGCCCAAACTCTCTGTACAAACTCAAGGCCGACGTGAGGCGCTGCAACAACAGCTTGGTGTTACCGGAAAAATAACAGAGGGCATGATTTATCGCTCAAATGAGAACATGAGAAGAAGTCGGTTGAACTTGTAAAGGAGGAAACATGTTTTATTTGTACTCGTCTAATTGTTTAATTTTTTGCAAATTGAACTTTTTTTAGAGATAAAAACATTTAAATTGAAATTTTTTTATTTTTACTCATTTAATTGTTTAATTTTTTACATGTTGAACTTCTCATACATAAAAACATTTAAAATTGATATTTTAAATAATAAAAAATTTAGTAAATAATGTTTGCATGGAGATTTAAGGTGATGAATGAGGTGACTTTTTGTATTCCAAAATAAAATAAAATAAAAAATTGGTTGATGAGGTGGCTTCACCAAAAGCCACCATTTGCAAGAACTTTTATATATATAATTTTCACTGTTATTCTTTATTATAATTTTTACGAGTCATTATTTACTTGAAAAGGGCAACAATTATAGTATTATAGTCTGATGCCTATTGTAAAGTAACATGCAATTCTTGTAGATGAGATTAAAAATACAATAAACATTCAATTGCAAATCTCGATGCAAGTTGACTTTGTGATTTAATCATTTTTTAATTGCAAATCTAATTGATAGATTGATGTTGTCAAGATGAGCATTGACAAAACGAACCACCTTACCTCCCTTTCTCTTTCTCTTTCTCTTTCTCCCACGCCATGAATTCTTCCTTGAAGCCAGACTTTGGACGCTACTCTGCCGAAAAAAAACCAAGATGCTTATTATCTGATCCAGCAGATGGGGAGTCTCACTTCCTACGGCGTCGATTAGGTCCTCCATTTCCGTCCTAGGGGTGGGCACCCGCGGGTACCCGCAAAAACTCACCAAACCCACGGGTACCCGTCCCTACTCCTAACTATCGGTATTCTCAGCCATAGAGACCAAAAAAACCAAATGAGAAATCCATCATGCAGCGTTCGACGGTCGGTCCAGCCGGTCGGAGAGGGAGGCGCGAGGAGGGTGAGCATGAGAGTGAGAGGCACCGCGAGGAGGGTGAGCAAGAGAGCCGGTCGGAGAGGGAGGCGCCGCGAGGAGGGTGAGCAACAGAGAGGCGTCGCGCGAGGAGGGTGGGCAACAGAGAGGCGTCGCGCGAGGAGGGTGGGCAACAGAGAGGCGTCGCGCGAGGAGGGTGGGCAACAGAGAGGCGTCGCGCGAGGAGGGTGGGCAACAGAGAGGCGTCGCGCGAGGAGGGTGGGCTTGGGAGGGAGGCGCGCGAGGAGGGTGCAAGAGAGAAGAGGGTATGCAAAATTAGGGTTAGAGGGTATGTAAAATTAGGGTTGGAGGGTATTTAGGTAATAAACAATAAAAGTAGGGGTATATTTGTAATTTTTGCGGGTACCCGCGGATACCTGTTTATGAAATTAAATTACCCGTCCCGAACCCGCGGGTATTGAAACTAAATTACCCGAACCCGCGGGTATAAGTAATTTTTTACGGGTTCGAGACGGGTTTCGGGACGGGACGGTTCCTGCGGGTTTTTTGCCCACCCTTACACCGTCCGGAAATTTTTTTTACAAATTTTTAAAAATACAAAAAATAAAATTTTATATATTTTTATATAAAAAATTATTTTTTTAAAAAATTAAATATTATTTTTCAGAAATTTTCGAACGGATATATTTTTTCCGTTTGGAATTTTTTTTTTCAAAAAACAATTAAAGAAATAAATAATAAATAAAATAATATAAAAATAAAAAAAATCGAGATGGATATAAAAAATCAATCCTTAATTTCCGGACGGATTTTTTAGGCCGTCCGGATTTTTTTCTAAAAAAAATAAAAAGTCATAAAAATGAATAAAAAATAAAATAAATAATTTTTTAAAAAAAAGTCATAAATTCGTCCCTAATCCGTCCGTAATTTAAAGACTGATTGGTGGTAGTCCTTAATCCGTCTGGAAATAGGGACTAAAAGAATTTCGTTTGTAAATTACGAACGGATTAAAATCCGTCCGAAATTTAAGAACATGCCTAATTTATAGAGCACTATAAAGCATAACATGAGTTGAATTCCAACGAGTGCTAGCATTCATAGATAAAGAAACCCCAATTTCAATTCCATGTTGTTCTGCACATTCCTTAAACATCCTCAATCTTGACCGAGATTCTTTTAAATTGCACCTTCAATCACTTTTAATCCACTTTGCACAATAAGATTCAATATATGTGCACTACATCTTATATGAAAGTATTCTACCTTGCACATCAACATAATTGTGACTGCATGCGATGTTTTAAGATGGATATCAAACTATCATTAGTTGTAGCATTATGTACGGTAATAAAAAACACTTTATCCTCAATACCACAATCCTTCAAACAAGCCATTATCTTGTTCGATATTTCTAGTCCAATATACGAAGGAGGTAGAGTCGTGAAAGACAATATCTTGCTAGCCAAATTCCATTATCTTGCTAGCCAAATTCCATTTTTTATCAACATAATATGTTGTTACACATATGTATTCCTCATGGCTAACTGCGTTTTAAAGATCCGTAGTTAAAAAAATTCTACTACGAACCATTCCTAATTCAGTATCAACAACTTTTTCTCACGCTCATAACATTGCAAACAATAAACCAACAGAGTATTTCTACATATGAATTTCGCATCCGGATTTAGATAATGAACCAACTCTCTAAACATCGGGTACTCAATTAATGAGAATGGAAGCTCATGAGCAATTATACAGCTAGAAAATTTTTCTCTCCAAATGAGCTGATCTAGTTTATTTGCCCTCAACTTTCCATCATGATCAATCAACATTTCCAATGGATTGTTGGTCCCAGTTTTGCACTTGCAATTATCCATATGACGTTTCAAATGAGATATACCTCTACTTGATAATGCGGATAACACCTTATCGCAATATTTGCATTTGGCTTGAGTAGCATTTATACTAATCAAATGTGCTCAAACATCAGACTTTTCTCTTTTGTTAGAACCACTTACTTTAGAAGTGGGTTGATCATCGTCATCGTTATGATCTTCTACCGGTTGTTCAGCATGATCATCTACTGTTTGTTCATCTACAGTTTGCTCAACATGACGAAAATTATCGTCCATTTGAAATCTGCAATAAAAATATCATCAAATCCTAATTTTACAGATTCAACGTCAACCCATTTTTTTACTAATACTAATCAAATTCAAAATCAACCAATTTTTCCTAATATTAATATATTCTGCCGAACATAAGTGTATACACATATCATCAAATCCTAATTTTACAGAAGGGTACAATTTTTTCTCCTAATACCGGACATAAGTGTACAATTTTTTCTCCTAATAGGCTAATACCTAACAGAAGTGTACAATGTTTTCCTAATACCAATTTTTACCTTCTGGATGATGAGGACGCACGAACGGGCACTGTGGAAGACGCACACTGAAGGGAGAAGGGCACTGGAAATGATGACCGACGGGAGGAGGGCACCGAAGCGAGGAGGGCATTGGAAATGATGACCGACGGGAGGAGGGCACTGGAAATGAAGACCGACGGGAGGAGGGCACTGGAAATGAAGACCGAAGGGAAGAGGGCATTGGAAATGATGATCGACGGGAGGAGGGCATCGAAGGGAGGAGGGCACTGGAAATAAAGACCGAAGGGAGGAGGGCACCGAAGGTAGAAGGGCACTAGTACACGCGGTGACGCGGGAGGGGAGGAGAGCCGCCAACGGTAACACGGGGGGAGAGGAGGGAACTGACAGTAACGGGAAGTCGTGGGAGGGAGGACATGAGGGAGCCGATCGACAGTAAGGATTAGGGGAGGGAGGGAGAGTCGAACTAAAGAAGGGGATGGAGGGGGAAACTAAACCCTTCGTCTGTTTAATTTCGGTCGGCTCGAAACCCAGCGAGTCGGACTATAACATTTAAGACTTTTGTATATGTTCGAGCCCGAAAGCCCGAGCCCGAAGACCGAATTTCATTCGAACTTTAAATTTATCGATCCGAACCCATTTATTTTCGGACAAGTTTCGGTTGGACCCGCGGACCGAGCCCGTTTTTGACCACCCCTATATGGAATAATGCCAGATTGAAATTCACTTGAAACAACTGCTTCAAGAAAACATCATAATAAAATGTTTATTGACACATTAAAATAACATATTTTTTCGTCTACTAAAAATAAAATAATACTTTATTCCAAATCATTGTTTATTAATTTATAATGAAAGATATAAAATAGATAATTAACGAGTCATTCTTTATTATCATTCTTCATTATAATTTTGGCGAGTCATTATTTATTTGAATATGACAACAACTATATTCTAAAGCCAATTGTAAAGTAAGATGCAATTCTTGTAGATGGGATTAAAAATACCATAAACATTCAATTGCAAATCTCGATGCAAGTTCACTTCTTCATTTAAGCAATTTTTTAATTGCAAATCTCGATAAATCGATAGATTGCTGTTGTTGTCAAGATGAGCTTTCTGACACAACGAACCACTTCCCTTTCCCTTTCTCTCTCTCTCTCTCTTTCTCCCGCACCATGAATTCTTCCTTGGAACCAAAATTTGGTATTATCTGTGACGATGAAAAAACAAGATGCTTATTATCCGATCCAGCAGATGGGGAGCCTCACTTCCTACGGCGTCGATTAGGTCCTCCACTTCCTTCCTCTGGTTGCTTCACTTGCGGCAGACATGATTCCTTCGGAGGCGTATCATTTCATTGGTATTGCGTCACTTGCGATGTTCAGTTCCACGATGAATGTCACAGATGTCCGAGAGAGATGAAACACCCTTTTCACCTTCAACACTCTCTCTCTTTCTCTTTTTTCCGACCCGGCGGAATAACCATTGTTTCTGACGGCAACCTCCGTCAGTTTTTAGAGCTTCATTATTCCGATATCGATTGCGTTCTCACAAAATGCGATTGGTGTGGAGATGATTTCAAAGTGAGTGACCATTTCTATCGTTGCTCTCTATGTGGATTCACTTTGTGCGAATTTTGTTCTGAAGATGAAGTACGGCTTAGCATCGAGAACCCAAAGACCCATTCACATCCCCTCCACTTCTTCCCTCGATCACTCTCCACTTGTGATGCTTGTGGCTTAACCAATCCCAAAGATCCAACGTATGCTTGTCATCAGTGTCTTTACGTCGTCCATCGAAGCTGTCTCTCCCTTCCTCGCATCATTAAGATCACGCGTCATCCTCAGCATCGTCTCTCTCATGTCCCTTATCTTTCTCCTGCTGCAGACTGGTCCTGTAGAGTCTGCCACCGCAGAATTGATCCCAAATACGGCGCATATTCTTGCACAAGTGGTTGTCCGTACGCCCTCCATGCCAGATGTGCTACTCGCCTATACATATGGGACGGTAAAGAATTGGAAGGAGAACCCGAGGAACCAGAGGAACAATTGGAGCCGTTCGAGGTGGTAGGTGAGAAGGAAATAAGATATTTCAGTCACCCTCAACATTCTCTCCATCTCATCGATCACAAAGGTGGTGTTAGTGATGATATCATACAATGTCAAGCTTGCGTCCTTCCGATCGATTCTGGTAATTTCTACAATTGTAAGCAATGTGATTTCTTCCTCCACACAGAATGTGTAAATCTTCCTCGGAAGATGTATCATGAGCTTCACCGTCACCCACTCTTCCTAGATACTCTGGTCGAACAAAACTATTATTATATGCGTTGTTCGGCTTGTATACGAGGAAATGCAGGCTTCAGGTACAAATGCATTGAAGAGGATTGTGATTTCACATCTCTAGATTTAAGATGTGCTTCATCAATTTCTGATCCAGTTGTCCATAATCTTCATAAGCACTCTCTATTCATCGATATCTTCTGGGGAGACAGTTGCGATAAGTGTAGAATTTGCGAAAGTTACCATTCTTATGTTTTGAGATGTTATGAAGATGGATGCAACTTTGTCATGTGTTTGAAATGTGGCACTCTACCACCGGAGGTACGTTACAAATACGACGATCATCCCCTCACTCTATGTTACGATGAAGGTAGGAGTGACACATATTGGTGTGAGGTATGTGAGACGAAAATAGACGTGAAAGATAAGATGCTCTACACATGCGATTATAGTTGTACCACTTTTCATGTTAGATGTGTATATTCTCCCTCCGTATTTATAAAGGTTGGTTGCAGCTTCACATTTTACAAGGGATTGGAAGTTAAGGTTGCTTGGAACATGAGTTGTACTCGACCGTTTTGCAAAGGTTGTTTTGATCGTTGTCAAGACAAAGTATTGTTCGAGACAATTGAAGGATGCTTTTGTTCTTTGAATTGTTGTGAGAAGTTTATGAAGCACAAAGATCTTCTAAACCGCAAAGGTCTTCAAAACCGCAAAGGTTTTCTACATGGAGCAAGATAACATATCGGTTACAACAGAGGTGAAAACAGATGCATCTTCTTTAAATGAGAAGAAATAGAGCATTGATAGTGAAGCCACTACATGAATCAAGAGAAAACCCTCGGACCAAACTCTTCATCACTATCGGATTGGTGCAGATCGTGTGGTCCTATTTCTACATCTGCACGTTCGTTCGAATCGAACACATAATCATTCGAGCTGAGTGAATCCATTGGTTCAAGACGTTCCGTTTGGGTCGAGCACGTGCCCACATCTATCATCAATTGTGGTTCTTAGCATTTTATGTTTATCGTTTGTTTAGTCCTATTGATTTTAGTTTTATTTAAATTCTTCATTTTTGTAAAAGAAAAAAACAAAGTTTTCATTCATTTTAATTTGATAAAAATCCCTCGTAGTCCTTCTTAGAACTAAAGTCTGAGTTTGTTGTATTGTTAATAAGATTATTTTTTTTCCAATTTATCAAATATCGATTTTTCATTATATTTGTGGTTCTAATAACCACTTCAATATTTTCTCATCTAGATTATTCTGAAGCCTTAAACCAATCATATTTTGAAGATTGTGAGTTTAGTTAGCAATTCAAATTGATTAGAAGTTACATTAATTCTACTTTCAAATATAATTTTTTTCTAGATCGTAACATCATAGGTGTCCTTTTGCGATAATATCGTAGTGAACTATCTAAAAGATTTTTTGACATTCTGATGAATGAAACATAAATTGTAAGATCAATCTGATATAAAAAAGAGACCAACAAAATGTGTATATAGAGCTCGAAAGCAAGTAGCACACGGCTTGACGAGTGACAGGTTAAATGTGTGTGATAGGTATCGAAGCTAATGCAGAGGCCTCAAACTAAATGGATTCGGTGTGACTCCCTTTGGATTCAGTGTGACTCCCATTCTGCTCTATTATATTTTTGAAGCTTCATACATATGTATTATAAAAAATAGGAAAAACAACCTATTCCCCCCTTGATTTTCATTCTTTAGTTCTATTTCCCCCTTGATTTTGACCCTCGTCCTATTCCCCCTCGATTTTCAGTTTCAGCCTATTTCCCCCTCGATTATCATGTTTTAGTCCTATTCTCCCTCGATTTTGACCTCATCCTATTCCCCCCTCAATTATAAAAAATCTGTCTAAAACCCCCTCCGATTTTGACCCAATTTTGACCAAATTTTGATTTCAATTTTGATCCAATTTTGATTTTAATTTTGACCCAATTTTGATTTTAATTTTGATTTTAATTTTGATTTTGATTTTGATTTTAATTTTAATTTTAATTTCAATTTTGGTTTTAGTTTTGATTTTAATTTTAATTTTAATTTTAATTTTGGTTTTAGTTTTGATTTTAATTTTAATTTTAATTTTAATTTTGGTTTTAGTTTTGATTTTAATTTTAATTTTAATTTTAATTTTGGTTTTAGTTTTGATTTTAATTTTAATTTTAATAAATCAAGTTATTCGTAACATATAAATCCTATCGTTAACCATCAAAGCATAAGTTTTTTTATTTAATATTATCCCAAGACATCCTAAAATCGAATCAATAATTATATATTTGAATCAATAATTATAATCGACTAATTATTTAATTTTCAATTATATCATTTATTTTGATGTATCACTAAATAATATTAATAAATATTTTTACACATATATTTTTTATATTGATTTTAATATCGATATTTGATTAATTAAATTGGATTTCGACCATTTAAATTATGATAAACGGTATAACAATGGTAAGTCTATAATTATTTTATTATTATAAATTAAGTAAAAATATCCAATAAAATCTTATACAACACTCCGAGGTGATGGAACCAATATTTAAGATGCCAACATGTGGCATGAAATTAATATCTCATGACTAATAACTAATTGGCAAAATCCTAAACCCTAAACCCAAAATCGAATCCAATTTTGTCAAAATTAAGATTAAA
Source organism: Gynandropsis gynandra (assembly GCA_036759665.1). NCBI lineage: Eukaryota > Viridiplantae > Streptophyta > Magnoliopsida > Brassicales > Cleomaceae > Gynandropsis > Gynandropsis gynandra. The sequence continues at coordinate 1,447,229 of CM071867.1, forward strand.
TTGGGATTAAATCGAGTCAAAATTGAGTCAAAACTAGGTCAAAATTGAGTTATATTTGAATCAAAACTAAAATTAAAATTTGGTCAAAATTAAAATCAATTTTGACATAGTTTTGACTCAATTTTGGACTCAATTTAACTTAATTCAGATTAAATCGGATTTTCAATTTATACTTAATTCGAATTAATTAGGATTAAATCAAGTCAAAATTGAGTTATATTTGAATCAAAACAAAAATTAAAATTTGGTCAAAATTAAAATCAATTTTGACATAGTTTTGACTCAATTTTGGACTCAATGTAACTTAATTTGGATTAAATCGGATGTTTAATTTATACTTAATTCGAATTAATTAGGATTAAATCAAGTCAAAATTGAGATAATAATTTATTATTATTAAAATTAAAATTAAAATCAAAATTAAAACCAAAATTAAAATTAAAATCAAAATTAAAATCAAAATTAAAATTAAAATCAAAATTGGGTCAAAATTGGATCAAAATTGAAATAAAAATGTGGTCAAAATTGGATCAAAATCGGAGGGGGTTTTAGGCAGATTTGTGATAATTGGGGGGGAATATGATGAGATCAAAATCGAGGGGGGAATAGGACTAAAAAATGACAATCGAGGGGGAAATAGGCTGAAACTGAAAATTGAGGGAGGAATAAGACGAGTGTCAAAATCGAGGGGGGAATAGAACTAAAGCATGAAAATCAAGGGGGGAATAGGCTGTTTTTCCAAATAAAAACCGTCGATATCAATTATATAAATTAATATAACAATTATAATTATGGTTCTAAAAAGCCTAATCGTAATAATTGTGTGTAACGCCTAGATTAATCTTTAATCGATATTTTTAAAATAAAAACGACTTTAAATCGATGCCGATTTGAGGTTTAAAAAAACGAACTTCTATCTACTCTTTAATCTGTTGTTGTCTTCGCCTTCATTTTCACATTTGTCTTTTTCTATCTTTTTGTGTCGTTTCTAGTCGGTCGTCCTTGCCGGAATCTCTCATCATCGCCTTTAGTTTCATCCTTACATTTTTAGTCTTCATTGCCTCTCGTTTGTTGTCTATCGTATATCATCGTCGTCTTCATCTCTCGTCATTGCCTTCATTTCTCATATCCGTCCTCGCTACGCCTCTACCTTAGCTTCGTCGCTCACCTTTATTTGTCGTTGTACTCATTCGATGTCCACGCTCGTTAATTTGTTTTCCTTTGATGTTATTTATTATCGTGATTAATAATTATAAATACGTATATAATATCAAAGATGGGCCTTGGGCATATGTGTGTGGGGTACATGTGCATTGCACATATTTTTATTAAAAAGTCACACGTTGGAACTTGAAGCAATAAATGAACATTATAAAAGTGTTCATACAATCAATGGTTTCAAATGATCAATAAAATGAATAATTGGTATGTGTGTATGTGCATATATAAATACATACATATCTAATGTCAAAGATGAGCCTTGGGTACATGTGTGTGGGCCACATGCACATGTTTTTTTTATTAAAAAGTCTCATATTGGAATTTAAAGCAATAAATGAACGCTATATAAATGTTCATGCAATTAATGGTTTCAAATGATCAATAAAATGGATAATTGATAAGTGTATATATACATATATATACATATATAATGTCAAAGATTAGCCTTGAACACATGTGTGTGGGGCACATGTGCATTGCACATGTTTTTATTTAAAAGTTTTTTATTGGAACTTGAAATAATAAATGAACACTATATAAATGATCATGCAATTAATGGTTTCAAATATTCAATAATGGATAATTGATATGTGTGTATATACATATATATGTATAATATCAAAGATGGATTTTAAACACATGTGTATAGGGCACATGTACATTGTATATGTTTTTATTAAAAAGTCTCACATTGAAACTTGAAGCAATTAATAAACATTGTATAAGTGCAATGGTTTCAAATGATCAATAAAATGAATAAATTGTATATGTATGTGCATGTATATATATATATATAATGTCAAATATGAGCCTTGGGCACATGTATGTGGACACATATATGTTGAGCGATGTTTAATTTAAAAGTATCACATTGGAACTTGAAGTAATAAATGAACAATATATAAATGTTCATGCAATTAATGTTTCAAATGATCAATAAAATAGATAATTGGTATGTGTGTATATGCATTTATATACATATATAATGTTAAAGATGAACCTTAAACTCATGTGTGGAGTACATGTGCATTATACATGTTTTTATTTAAAAGTTCCACATTGAAATTTAAAGCAATTAATGGTTTTAAATGATCAATAAAATAGATAATTGGTACTATGCATGTATATATATATATATATATAAACAAACTATATAAATTGCTACTTTTTAGTTATATGCATAAATTACAATCATTATTCCATTATGTGAGAATTTATAAAAATAATTAATTTATTTTTCAATTAAACAATGACTATACATAAATAAATGATCGCATATACTCACAAAGGGGCATTATGAAAAATACCCCTATAGGGCTAAAAGACTTCAAAAATACCCTTCCTGAAAAAAAAATTCGTTTCAAAAATACCTTTACAAATGCTAAAATTCCAAAAATACCCCTGTGATCATTCTATCCAGTTTGACCCAGTTTGACCCTGCGACCCAGTGACCCAGTACGACCCTGTGACCCTGCGACCCAGCGACCCAGTCCGACCCTGCGACCCTGCGACCCTGTTCGAC
>CM071867.1:1450088-1490062 GCA_036759665.1 Gynandropsis gynandra
AAAAATCACCGGAAAATCGCTAAAAACGCTGGAAATCACTGAAAATGACTGAAACATTGTTGGAAATCGCTCGAAAATTGCTGCAAACCACTCAAAATAGAAGGAAATCACTCGAGAATGGAAAGAAATCACTCAAAAATTGAAGGAAATCGTTCGAAAATAGAAGGGAAACACTCGAAAATGAAAGAAAATAGCTCTCTACTTTGTTTCCCTCCTCTCAATTTTCGTTTTCCCTTTTCTCATATTTGTCTTTCCCACTTTTGTATCTGTTTTTCATTAAGGGTATATATGTCTTTTCTCCAATTTTTTTATCAGATTTAGGAGAGTAGTTTTGAAGCGTTTTAGCCGCATTTATGATATTGTGCCACTCACAAATTAATTTCAAAATATTTTTTACTATTCAAAAACTACATCATGATTTATATATATTCATTCACGACATTTTGTTTAAAAAAAAAGTCCATATTATTCTTCACATGAAAATTAATGAAAAGCTAACGTAGTAATGGAAGAAGATGCTTCTGATCCGAACGAAGATTCTATTCATCAAGAACTCTGAAGTTTCTCCCTTCTTTCTTCTTTCCAAACGTTTTGGAAACAGTTCTGGGGTTTCGTCTTCGACATGGCGGCCAAAGGTCACGGCTTTAGATTCCGTCACATACACGAAACTCATTCAGACCGCCGCCAAATCGGGTTCCGTGGTTCTGGGCAAACTTGCCCATGCCCATATGATCAAGACATCTTTCAACCCCTGTCTCTTCTTGCTCAACAATGTCCTGAATATGTACTGCAAGTGTGGTGAACTAGGTTTTGCACGCCACTTGTTCGATGGAATGTCTCACCGAAACATAATCTCATTCAATTCTTTGATTTCTGGGTACACTCAGATGGGACTTCACGATCGTGTCATGGGTTTATTCTTTGAGGCTAAAAAATCTGGATTGAAGCTTGATAAGTTCACCTACGCTGGTGCGTTGAGTGTTTGCGGAGAAAGTTGTGATCTTGAACTGGGGAAGGTGGTTCACGGACTGGTTATTATTCATGGATTGGGTGAACAAGTGTTTATGATCAATGTATTGATTGATTTCTACTGTAAATGTGGAAATCTCGATGAAGCTAAGAAGTTATTTGATAATTCCAACGAGCTTGATCAAGTTTCATGGAACTCTTTGATTTCTGGTTATGTTAGGGTTGGTGCAACCAAAGAACCGTTAAACCTTGTGGCCAAAATGCATAAAAATGGTCTAAAGTTGACTACTTATACTCTGGGGAGTGTGCTTAAGGCTTGTGGTATAAATTTTGACATTGAATCGATGGATCAAGGGATGTCGATTCATGGGTATGTAACTAAATTAGGGATGGAATTGGATATAGTAGTTAGTACTGCATTGCTTGATATGTACGCGAAAAACGGAAGTTTGAAAGATTCGATTAAGATTTTCAGTCATGTGCCTGACAAGAATGTGGTTATGTATAATGCAATGCTTTCTGGGTTTCTTCAATTGGATGATGTAACTGAAGAATCTGTAATTGAAGCCTTTGAGCTCTTCATGGAGATGCAAAGGCGAGGACTAAAACCGTCAGCATCGACACTTTCAACCATTATAAAAGCTTGTAATGTCGTGAAAGCTTTGGAGTATGGAAAGCAAATCCATGCCCTCATATGTAAGAACAGATTTCAGTGTGATGAGTTTATTGGAAGTGCTTTAATTGAGTTATACGCTCAATTGGGTTCAACAGAAGATGGGATGAAATGTTTTGATTCAACATCAAGACAAGATATTGCTTCGTGGACATCAATGATCGATTGCCTCGTTCAAAACAAGCAGTTTGAAAATGCTTGTGATCTTTTCTGTCGACTTTTTTCATCTGGAGTAAAACCAGAAGAATTTACTGTTTCACTCATGTTAAGTGCTTGTGCAGATTTCGCTGCATCAAGAATGGGAGAGGAGATTCAAGGTTATGCCATAAAAAGTGGAATTGATAATTTCACTTGTGTCAAGACCTCAAGCATTTGCATGTATGCAAAATCAGGGAACATTCAATTAGCTAATAAAATCTTCAGAGAGGTAAATCATCCCGATATTCCAACATACTCTGCGATGATTGTTAATCTTGCACAACACGGCCTTGCCAATGATGCATTAGATCTCTTTGAATTGATGAAAAATCGTGCTCTTGAACCAAACCATCAGACGTTTCTTGGTGTTCTAATCGCGTGTACTCATGGGGGATTGATTACTGAGGGATTGAAGTACTTTGAAAGCATGAGGAAAGATTATGGATTAAACCCAGATGAGAAACATTTCTCCTGCATCGTTGATCTTCTTGGTCGCGCAGGGAGATTATCAGAAGCCGAGAATTTGATCCTGAGCTCGGGGTTTCAAAACCATCCGGTTATGTGGAGGGCATTGTTGAGTTCTTGTAGGATATACAAGAAAAACATTATAGGTATACGAGTCGCTGAGAGGTTGATCGATATTGAACCCGAGGCGTCTGGAACATACGTATTGCTATACAACATCTACAATGAAGCTGGGATCGAATCGTTAGCTGAGGAAGTGAGAGAAGTGATGAGAGAACGAGGCGTAAAGAAAGATCCAGGCATGAGTTGGATTGAGATTGGTAATGAAGTTCACTCTTTCATGGTTGGCGATTGGTCTCACCATTCGAGCAAGATGATCTACGCAAGCTTACAACAGCTGTTTGAGAACATGAACACGACGGTTGTTGAAGATGAAACACTTTCTTACGCTTGGGACGTTTGAGGCAATGAAAAACCTCGAGTTCCTTTCGGAAAAGATCCTATACATACGAGTTTGGATAAGGTGCAATGTTGGATTTTTGTTTTAAATGTCATATGGATTCTTATGTACATTTCAGGTGGTTAAAATGTGGTTCGGTTTAAGGCTAATCAAGAAGCTGGTTTGAGCCGGTTATTGAAGACAAAACGATGTCGCTTAGGTGAAATCTTTAACGATCGTAATGGCTTTTGTGTAATTATCTAGTGTTGGTTATTGAGACCTCGATACAAGAGGCTCTATTTCTTTTCGTTGCAAAGAGTTTTGTATGTTGTGTATTGAATCATCGAGATTTCTTTATGATCATGATTCTTTCGTGATTCTTTTCTTTCTCGAGGCATTATCACCATGTTTGATCCAAACTCGTAATGAATCTCGTGTTCACGTGTGTGAGTAATTGCGGTAATCGTCATGCTTGTTGGATTGTGAAATTTGGAAAAGATTTCTTATCACGACGTAAAACATGGTATCATAGCATTAGAGAAAGGTAATTATCTTGATCGGATTGTTTTTTTTTTTTTTTTTGCATACAACTTCAAGGATTCTGATTTTAACGAAGTTAATTAGGACTATCTTGATTTGTCTTTGGAAAGTTAATTAAGGATTGGAAGTGATAACAACTAGAAAGAATGTCAAAACTCAATAAGAAGGCCTTATTGTGAAAGGCATATCATATCATAGGAAATATAAGTCTAGATCAAAATCAAAAGACTATGGAAAGTGTTTGTACTATGGAAAGAATAGGAATTTCAAAAAGGATTGTTATATGAAGAAGAAAAATGAGGCTCAATCTCCAAATGATAAAGGAGAAGCAACAATAATAATAAATATTTTTACAGATTTAGAAATCTCGACATTAGTTTGCAATAAATGTTCTTTTTGTTGGAGTATGCTCTGTACACCAATCATTTGAATGAATCTTATTTGAGTATTTTCTGATGTACCATGACATTTTTTATAAAATTGTATTTTATTATTTCATTTCATTTAATGTCTGCGTATATAAATAGATGAAATAATGTCTTTAAAACTATAATTTAAAATAGTTTTAAAACATCCGTAGTCGAACATCATTGAGAATACAAATATTAATTTAGCATTAAGACTAGTATAAAATTGATATAAAATATCAATTTATCATAGGTACATGTTAGAGAACAATGTATCGGACGATCCGCCATGAGATTGCTACATGGATTGTTATATGGGTATAATAGTGATATGGTATATATATAATTCTATGACTTGAGATCGGCAAAGATCTTAACATGAGCATGCTTTGACAGTATCAAATGTCACTCGTAAATGGATGGACGAACAAAATAGTGATTGTGTATGCAATCTATTTATATAATAAGATGTTGGTTGATCGAGATAAGGATTTGTAATGTCACGAGGACGTTTTGATAATTCAACAAACACCAAAACACAAACTTATCGCAATATAATTATATTTTTAAAATCTACATTTTCGTACGTTTTTTGATGACTCCAGTTTTACGAATCGATTATAATATGGTTCAAAATTACCAAAAAACCTAATCACCGCATTTGTTTTTGGATGATACTCGCATTATTGTATAGCCTATAAATGAGCCAGGCCCGAAGCCCATGTTCGTCCTCTCCGTCGCGTGATTTTTTTTCTTAGGCATCCTTTCTCGACGAAGAAGAAGAAGAAGAAAATGGCGGCCAAAACCCTAGTCAAATCTGGAGCTTCACTGATGAACCGATTTCTATCGAAACCCACAGTGAATCTTCCACAAATCAACCTGAGGTCGATTCAACAAATAGTTCCTCAGGGTCAGGAGATCACTCCGTACATGTTCCCGTCTCTATCGAAGCTACAGAGTTCGCTGAATTTGCGCCCAGGCGACACAGTTTCGCTACATGAGGTCTCCTCTCTAGGGTTTCTTTATCCCTCTGGTCTTCCTTCCCTCGAATTTTTCTTACCCGAAGGTACGTCTCTCTTTCTCTCTCTCTATATATATGTGCATATGTAGATGCCTCTCTGTATAGATGCATCTGTACGTATGTTTGTGCCTGTATGCAGCTTACGTACTGTGTCTCTTGCGTCCGTGGGTGCAAAGTAGCCGAATTGGCATTTGCTCTGATTTTCCATGTACTGTTAACTTTGCTGGCATATGGATATGATTGATAACTATATACTAAATCGCTTTGGAGAAAGAAAACAATTATCAAAAATTTTTCTTTTTGAATTTTTAAATAGTTGAGCCATATTTCTTCTCCTTTAATTTCTCAACAATCTGAAATGTCAAAATGGATCTACCACACTCCTAAAATATTGCATTTAAATGTTTGAAAGGATTGAGCAAGCCTTGGATTCTAAGGGCTATTATAAATTTATTTGTGTTCGCATTTCAAAATTTCCAGCTTGTGTATGATGTTTGATTTTGGGTTTCTGTATCTGAGAACTGAAATCAAGTTAGATTAACTTGTAAGTAAAATAGCTTAAGATGGATTACTCTGAATACTGTTGAATACTATCTTGTGCTTGCAAGAAAATATTGGGAAACCATAATCTCTTGGGTTAGCTTTTGAGATTTTGAGATTAGTTAGGCTCAATCTCATATTTAAAATGGTATCAGAGTCTGATTTATCCCGATATGGATATACCGATGTTGGATACCCGATTGCGATGTCCATGCTTCAAGATTGAGTTTGTATGTGAGGGTATTGTTACGATAAGTTGTCTTACATCGGCTAGAAATGATCTGTAGACTCGTATACATAGTATTGGACAACTCTAAACTTTTGAGCTAGCTTTTTGGATTAGTTAGACCCAATCTCATATTTGACAGAAAATAGCGTATGCATGTCCTGGTCGACGACCTTTAAGCGAAATAGGATACTGCAAGCTATATATGACATGTTCTTTTAGAAAACTTTGCGTTTTAGTTTAAAATTAGAGTTTAAGTTTTAGTTTGAAAATCAAATTTAAAATTGTTTATTTGATAATTTCAAAGTTAGAGTTCCAATTTAGATTTTAAGTTTAATTTTGTTTTTTTCATTAAAGTTAGAGTTTGAATTAAAATTTTTGTAAAAAGATTACAAAAACCTACATTTTATTATAAATTGTATTTATAATTTCACATAAATAATTATAATAATTATTATTATTTATAAGTCACACTCAAAATAATTTAATGTATTTAAAAATATATAAATCAATCTATATAATGTTAATTATATAATTTAATAAAAAATTTGAGTTTTTTAAATGGTATCTTAGTAATTTAGATATTTTGGACTCGAAATCCGAATCAAAATGCTGAAAATTTCAGTATCCAAGAAATCGTGACTCGAATTTCAATTCAGAGTCGAGATTTTGAGTTTGGATTTCAAAATGAAGTTTACCAAACGAACATAAAATCTAAATTTGAGTTTTAACTCCGACTCAAAATTCTATTAAAAAACATGCACCTAGTCTCTCTAGGTAGAGCTATCTCATAACGAAATTGGTTGAATTATGATGGAAAAGATTTTGGATTATCTTGCTCCAGATACAGGAATTGTGAATGTGGTTGTAACCAAAGCCCTTCTGGGTCTTTCCTTTAAGACACAATGACTGACAAAAGTGATTTTCTGTGTATATTATTGGGAAAATGGCCTGAAAATCTCTTAAACAACCCAGATTTCACTTATGTGTCACTGATACAAGAACGTAGCGAAATGCGGTAATTGGTGTGAATTGCAGAATCCCGTGAACCATCGAGTCTTATAACGCAAGTTGCGCCCCAAGCCATCAGGCCGAGGGCACGCTTGCCTGGGTGTCACGCATCGTCGTCCCCTCCCACCCGTTGCAAATAGCCGGGTATTCACGGAAATTGGTCTCCAGTGTGGTACCGCACGCGGTTGGCCAAAAACTTAGTCATGGACGTGGATCGTCCCGAGGAACGGTGGTGTATAATGCCTCGTGGAAACGTCAGTCGATCCTGTCCAAACGACTTGATGACCCTTTTAGAGCCGTTGAAGTGACTCTCACAGGGAGTTTCTGAGAAATCCGAAGGCAGTTTTGGGATAATTTTTCTTTGGTTTTGAGATTTGAGATACAAGAAATGGTTCAAGCATGTCTCGACTTTATTATCTCAAATCCCATAATATATAGATGCTACTATCCTTTCCCCTTTTTCGAACTGCATATTTGTGGACAGTGGAATGTATTGCCTGATATTGGTATATTTGGTACTATAGTAGATTCGTCGAGCGAGCCATTGCTGTTGTTTCCGAAAAGGACGTTCCAACCGAGCACTATCAGACGCAAGCGGAACCATGGCTTCTTTGCTCGGTATGTTTTCTCCCGTCGTTTCTTTCCCTTCCTTTGGTTCATCGAGAAAATTATAAAACTTATCATCTCTTCTCATCCGAGTACGAAGGCTGTTTCCTCGTCGTGGCTAATGCTCTTTTTATTGTAAAACAGAAAGGCAACAAAGGGTGGGAGAAGAGTAATTGCTCGAAGAATAGCAAAAGGGCGGTCAAGGATCACGGCTTAGCATCTCGTTCTGCAAATTGTTCATCGATTCATACTCAAGAACGATGAATCTCGGGTATAGATCGTTTGCATTGTTAGGAAATCTGAATGTTATACGAACGATGAATCTCGGGTCTAGATCGTTTGCATTGTTAGGAAATCTGAATGTTATATCTCATTAGTAACTTATTCTTGGTATTGGTTTTCGATATGTTAATCTAAACAACCCGAATCCAACCTGACACCCGAGGAATCCGTCCCGAAAATTAAATGGGTTTTTTTCTGGTTTAATTTTTTAGAACCCGAATCCAACCCGAACCCGAAGAATCCGTCTCAAAACCCGAAACGCCAACTTAAACCATATACAGTGAACAATATAACAGAAAATAAAATATGTAAAGGCCAACAATAATCTAAATAATGGTTTACAACATAGTTAATAAGTTAAAAAGTATAAAACTTCTATTTCTTTTTCAAATTTTTATATTTTATCTATTCTCTCTCAAAATTTCAGATCATTATATTTCTTCAAGTTTAAGGTCTAATTTTTCTTTTCATGTTTTGTAATTTAGTTTATTCTTCACTCCATCAATAATCTGTTACATTAACAGTTAAATCTAAAACCCTAAATATTTAACTTTGATTTTGACCGGAGTATCTTATTCAAACTTAATTTTTATTTGAAATTAATTAGATTAATTGAATTTTAATTTTACTATTCAATCCAAATTCAATTTTTAATCTAAATCAATTAAATTGATCCAATTTAATTCAATTTTAATCCAATTAACAAATATAAAATTTAATTTTGACTTAAAATTAATTAAATCGATCTGATTAATTCAATTTTGATTAGATTGGATCTGACAAGATTGAGACAAAATCAATTATTTGGATCAAAATTGTGCAAAACCACGTCAAATTGGATCCAATTTTGATGATCAAAATCGAACAGATTGGGATTAGCTAATCAAATCAAAATTAGATCAATGGATATTTAAAGTTTTCAACATGCCAAGAAAGAAGGATTAGCGTTCAAATTTAAAGGAAAAATAGAAGTTTTATTCTAAATTAAAAGATTGAAGATTTGGATGATGAAAATTGTTTATCTATCAATACGCTTTATTTTATTTCACGGACGAGGAAGACCGGATCCGGAGGAAGGTGAAGGGATACAATATTATTTATATCATATTCTATATTCGAATTTATCTGTCAATTATTCGTATAATTGATGAAATTAACTGTCGACCTTATCCTAGTTTGTTCGACGGTCCATGACTTTGTGGTCCAAGGTGGCATATTGATACGGTGAACATTAATGGCTTTCACAAGCATGTAATTTATTAATTTTTTTCATTTAATTTTATAGGGAAAATTGGATTGCTCTTATAAGGCTGCCAAAACTTGTCTCTCCGAAATATACAAAATCACCAAATCAACGTGGTTATGAACTCGGGGGTGTTTTTTATTTTTATTTTTTTTTGGTATAGAAAGGCTTATTGCCACATCTAGAAGGTTTGTGTGTGTATTCTTTTGTGATATTGTTACCCTATCCTATGTTTTGGGTCTAGGTTTTTATATATTTTCATTTTTTACTCTATAACTAATTTGAAATAATGGTAAACATTGGTTATAGGTGAAATAATATTAGGAGAACAGATATGTCCATTACAACTTTCAACGGGGTGTCAACGACTATTTTCCGTTGGAAAATGTTAAGGGATTGTAACGCATATATCCATTGCCCTTTGCAACGAATAACCGTTTTAAACTTTCAACGGATGCCTTTTGCAAACGAATTGGCAGGAACGAAGGACCTTGAAAAACAATTGATGGGAAATCTGTGCATTGCAAAAAATGTATGTTGAAGGTTTTGGCGGGAAATATCAACGGATGCCCGTTGCAAAAGTTTTGATGGGAATTTTGTAAAGTTGCAACGAATTTCCGATAAAAATTTGGTTATATTATCAACGGGCATCCGTTGCTAACTAAAGACTTTTTTTAAAAAATAAAAAGGTAAATAAAAAAGGTTATTTATATATACAAAACTTTGTACAAAATTTCAAAATCACACATTTTGTCTAAACCAATATCGTCTTCTTTATCCACGCCCTAGCCAATGTCTCTGGAAGTCGTTTCATTGGAGTCAATAATCGGTTTTTGTCTCGGCGTTGTTGCCCCCGTCTGTGGTGGTGATAACTGATACTCGACCGGTCAACAACTCGATTATACTTTCCATGTGTCGCATTTGCACTCGTGTTTCTCGAAGATTAGCCTCGAGCGGCTCAATGCATTTCTCTTGTGTAAACGTCTCTTAGACTGTAGGGGTACTGTCGTGGCGTCCTCGACGATATCTTTTTGTAGAGCACCTAGATCGTATGCCCCATATCACCTAACAGGCTGAATAATAAAACAAATTAAAGTTAAAGCATATCTATTTTAAATATTTAAATAATTAGAGAATTATTATAACTATAAAGTTTTTATATAGCTCTAAATAATTTTTTTCCTTTTGTAAAGGACTAAGATTGTTGGGAGTTGAACCGATGACTTGTGATTGTTGTGTGATTTTTCTATCACAGCTTTCATAGTCCGCTCTGTCCTGAGGTCAACAAGTTCTGACTCATCGACCTCTTCTCCAAGGACGGACTTCTTCTTGGCGTGAATCTCAACGACCAACTCAAAAAGAGTCGATTCTCTTTCAATTCTCTACATCTGTAACATTTTAATAATATTATTAGTTGTCTATTTAAATTGAAAATATAAATATAAATATTTCTTACCAATTCGTTCTTTCGTTTTGGGAATGACTTCGATCGTGAGGTATGACGATGCGGACCATTCCAGGAAACCTTCTCGCCGCACTGAAATTTTTTGTCATTCTCGCTTTTGGCCTTGAAGCTCTCTAACTCCTAATGTTGGACGAATTTGTTGAATACCTCTTCTGTTGCCCATATCGGTTTGGCATTTTTCTTATAGTAGTTGTGCTTGGCATTCATCATTAAGCGCAATCGAGCCTGCATATTGTGTATCCATGTTGTTTAGATACGGATGTATCCTCTTCCACCATCTATATGCGCGCTACAAAATTAAATTTAAATTAAATATATTTATTATTCAAATTAAATAATAATATTACATTAAATTTCATATTAAAAAAACTTACGATGAATGTACACCACTATCGACATCGTATAACTTCTGGCATCACTTGTTAAAAATAATAAAGTTGATCTTGTAAAGTGTTTGGATGATTTTATTGTTTGTGTATTTCAAAACATCATCCCCATCAAACCTACACATGTAAATAAAATAATTAGTTAGTTTTGTAATTAATTCAAATATAAATATATGTATAGCAATAAAATCTTACTATAACGTCTCGTTAGGACATTCAAGATCAATAATTGGAATAGTGGGACACTCGTAGAAAGTATCGATCAAGGCATCAATATCCACCATATCATCTTCTTTATCAAATACCAGTGGTGCCAATATAAGTGATGGGAGACGATAGGGCGACGAAGGTGGTGGTGGCGGAGCTCCTGCGAAACCCGCCAATAATTAACTATGACCGATAAATTGTTGGTATCTCATTTTATATTAGTGTTTAGGTATTTTTTTTAGAAAAATTGTTATTTTGGTTGTGATTGTGTTAAAAACAAACTATTCAATGATATATATAGAATTTTGCAACGAACATTCATTCAAAATTTCAACTCAATGAACACAATTAATTGACATGATTGTTTCCAACAGGGTACTAGGCAGAGCATAGGCATCTTGACGGTTTACAATGGGCATCCATTGCGTGATTACAACGGGCATCCGTTATAACATCGTAATGGGCATCCGTTGCAAGATTGCAATAGGCATCCCTTGGTACCAAAAATGTTTATGCTTGTTAGAATGTTTCAACGGATACTCGTTGCAAAGTGAAAAACATCGAAAATTTTATAAATATCGGACAATACTGAATGATTCAACGAGTTTCCATTGAGATTTTCTAACGGATGCCCGTTGAAAAAAGAATATCTAATGGAATAAAAATTACAAAACTTTGATATTACAATTATGTAATTCATTTCTTCTTTAGTTGATTCTTCTATTGACGAATCTTCCTTCAATTGTGCATTGAATTCATCGCCATGTTCATCTTCTGCATCTTTCGGTTCCACGTCTTCATCATCACGAATGTATTCTCTATCTATATCAGTTCTTACGAGAATTTTTTCCCGATTGTCTATATCAATTAATCCTATTGGTTCAAGGTCATCGGTTTGCAACAGATCTTCTCTTTCTTCTTTGTTTATAACTCCCTGTGGTTTAAGCTTAACTACGGCCCACCATTTCTCTTTTTTGGTTCCGACCACGGTGAGACGTGGAGTTGTCACACCGATCCATCTGAACTCGTTAAACTTCTTGTGTTTGCTTTATTTACAGTCTTGGGTTGTTTATTTCCTTATATCAAACTATATCGAGTGGTGTGAGGTTGATGAGTGTTTATTCTGAAAATGATGAGATCCTTTAAGCACCAACAATTAAATATAATCAAATTTGTATAAGATATATGTATATATGTAATACTATCCCTCAAATTAAAGCGCAGATTTTGGAGATCCAACTTATCAAATAAATAATGAAAAGTAAATCTCCAAATACATTGGTAAGAATATCCACTAGTTATTTGTGGTGGGTTAATAGGAGAGAGGGATGTGGCACCTTTCCATTTAAGATTTAAAAAGCTAGTAGTTAGTTTGATCAAATGGAACATTTAAATTAAAATAACTTATTAAATTGAATTTTCTTTTGTATTATTAAAAAATAAGTTATAATTGTTATTAAGAGTGGATAAAATATCCGAAATATTTATATCCAAACTAAAAATTAGAATATTAGAAGAATCAAATATATAAATACAAATATCGAAAATCATATATTCATAAAAAAATAAATACACATAATAATATCAATTATTTAAACTATACGTATATTTAAGTACTAAATATATAATTTATTAAATATATATAAATATATAACAAATTTCAAAAGAACCAAATTACAAATAATAAAATAACAAATCTAATTCTTACACACATTATATATATACACATATAAATTTATAATAAATTCCAAATACAAAAACATTGATCTAACTAGGTCAAGCACATCCCAGCACACAAACATGTCGTTTCATGTTTTGCTGCCGAATTTGTCGCTGTACATCCATCATCGCACCTCGCCCGTTGTTGCGCCTCATCCATCATCGCACCTCACCCGTCATCAAACTCGTTTGTTTTTAACCTTCGTTAATTTTTTTCTTTTTTATCACTTTCAACCTATGCGTAAGGGTCAAATCAATCGTCCACATCACTGGTCGCAACACCTCTCCCGTCGATAAGTTGTGACACTTCTCCGTTATCATTGGTCGATTAGATACGAATATCCGAAAGATATCTAAATTTTTATTAATATTCGGATTTCCGGATATCTTAACTTATGAATATGAATAGTAAATTATACATTATCTTTAATTCAGATTTCCATTAACAATTTCTTATTGAGAAGACACATGGTATAATGCGTGCAATAATTAATAAATAAAAGACCGCTATTTTCCGGAGAAACTATAAAATAAAATTTATTTCTTCTCTCAAATTTGCTTTAGAAATTATTGTCTCAAGAGAATCTCAACAAGTTGACCAAAACATTTGTACATGAAAATCGCATTGAATTAACAGTGTCCTTCAAGACCCCACAAATATTACACAGAGAGAGAGAGAGAGCAATAAGTGACAAATCAAAGATACAGAGCCAAAGTACTTCACACTACTGAAAGACAAAACAAACGGACCACATATATACAAACACATGTGTAGGTGACGAGAGAGATACATCGCTCATATACATACACATATATACCTATATATGCGTATATATATGTGTATGTATCTGTTCATGTATAAATAAGAAAGGACTACATATATGGTTATTGACGAACACTGCAATAGCCCTTCCATACTCACACAAAGATCCCAAACTAGTAACATTTAGGTTTTTCCCACCAAAAATTAAATGCAAATCTTTAGGAATTATTTAATGAAATCCAATCCTTATACTTTATGCTATATGGTAAAATATTATATATAAACACATATATATATGAAATCTTATTTTTCTTTATCTTTCCCTCACATATATATATATATATATATATAAATATATGCAGATTATAGTTCTAAATTTATGATTTTATTATCCATACGTCTAGGGATCCCATGTAGAAATAGTAGTAGTAGTACTAGGGTTTGGTGCTGTAGTCACGTACTGACCGCTAGACATCCGCGGCGGCGAGGAGGAGGATGATGATGAGGGTAATGATGGTATAATCATAGAGTTGATGTATGAATCCACTTGATGATGATCATGATCATGATCCGTAGGCACGTGCAACTCATGTGGGTACGATGTTGTTTTCCCTTCAAGAACCAACGTTGACATTGTGCTTGGAATCATTGTGGTGGTGACCATGGGATGATGAAGAGCAATATTGTTCTCATGGTCATTGTTGTATGGTGTTAGAGTGACAGTGGGGTCCATTACGAGTTTATCATCGTGACCGACGTAATCTTGAAACGTTTCAAGAACTCGGGTTTCTTGAAAAGCTGTAGAAATGGAGGCTGGAAAATCTGGTAAAGGCCATTGAGATGATGAATCTGAATCGGGAAGGATTATATGATTAGGATCAGAAAAAGGTTGATGATTTGTTGGTGTGATGACCAAATTATCAAGATTGTGAATGTTTTGAACTTGGTTTGTGTTGTTAAACTTGAAATCTCCATGGCCGAACATAAATGGAGTAACAACAGGGGGAGGAAGATAGAGATGATGATCAATATGGTTTGGAGTGATGAAATTAGGGTTTGTGTTTGAGAGGAGAGAGAAGTATGCAGAAGAATCATCGCCAGTGCTATGGTTAATAACATTGTTCATGAAGCCATGATGGTGATGATGATGATGATGAGAAAGAGGAAGGTTAGTGATCAAGCTTGCCATGGAAGAGATATGATGATGATGATGGTGATGATCATGAGACATGAGCTTCTTCTTAATGCTTGAGTTCCAGAAATTCTTCACTTCATTGTCTGTTCTCCCTGGTAGGTGCTTGGCGATCTGAGCCCATCTGTACGAATCATATCACATCACATATATCTTATGATGCATATCACATTAACTAAAGAAACATAAAATGTATATATATACACACTCATATTATATATATATATATATATATATTTATGTGTAATGTTGAAAGAACAAACCTGTTTCCCAGAATGCTATGGAGCTCAATTATAAGGGCAGCTTCTTGAGGAGAGAAGCTTCCACGTTTAAGATCAGGTCTCAGATAATTAATCCATCTCAATCTGCAGCTCTTTCCACATCTTTGCAGACCTATATGTATATATATATATATATATATCAGCAAGATCAATATGAATAAAAGAGTTAATTATAAACATATAAAACAAGAAAAAAACAAGAATATTAATTCGAATACAAGAACTAATGGGTCTATATATGCATAAAACTAAAAGAAAACAAAATCCGTGAAGAAAGAAGACAAAAAATGTAAGAAAAACTTAAGAAAGAATCTTCATGTACAATTCAAGCAATTTGTGAATGCATAAATTTTTAATATATATATATATATATATGCGAATAATATATATACATATGTGTGTGTATGTATGGTGTGGGGTGTGATGCCTGCATGTTTGGGAACAGAGCTCCAGCATCCATGGCCATAAGTGGTGATGTAGTTGATGAGTTTCTCGTCTTCCTCAGGAGACCACAGACCTCTCTTCACCTTCTGCTTGTTGCAGCAAGAGTGATGCCCCGTCTCTCTCTCTCTCTCTCCGTAAAAGAAAATATGTATATATGAAGGCTTTATATGGCAGAGAAATGGGAGATCAAATCCCACAAAGCACAAGGAAAACGAGGAAGAGAATAACAAAAAAAACCTCTACTCACAATTTCCAATAATTAATAATAATATCTCTAGCCCTAACTGCAGTGTCAACCAGTTATTTTCTTCATTCACCAAATGATGTGTACCCATTATAAAAGAACAAAAAATAATAAATCTAAACCAATAATAAAAAGAATTGATGATATAATAATAACTAAAATGATAAAAAAGAAAATTAACAAAAATAGTAAGAGTTATAATAAATGAGAGAAGGTGAGTCGCACACAAGTGTGGCCCAGTTTTAGGGTTTGTGGGAAAGAAAGCTAAAAGCTGCGATTTCTTTTCAGTGAGCTCTGTGTGGCTTGTAAGAGAATCACGCGATGACCTCTTCTCTTTGTACACGTGTCACTCATGCAGTCTGTGTGGGTCCTCCTTTTGACCTATCTCAATTTTCCGCAATATATATTTGTTTTTGTAAATTGAAATTTCATAAAAACAAAAATTGTTTATGCGAGTAAATTTATTGTTAAGTTATTTAATATTATATTTGATAATTGAGGGTTTAATTAAAATTATCGATCAAAATATTATCATTCTAATCTTTGTAATTCTTTTCTATAGAATCATTTTCAAAATAAATAAAACATCTTTTATACATTTATTTAGCAATGATATTTTATTAAATGAAATTTTTTCTAAAACTTTTTTCGTTTTTAAAATAAATTAAGACAATAGTAGATATATATATGTATATGAATACATACATGTAAATGAAACATTAGTATAAATCATAGACAACACTATTCACGTAAGAGTAATGTTTTAATATATATAGTAGATATATATTACTTGTTTTTTTTATTTGTGTAGTCAGGATATACACTATCGTTTTAGTGGAAACAAATCGTTGTTTAAGAAAAATACATGAAAACCCCCATTATACCTTTACCTTACGTAAAAACACTATAGCAAGCGTTTTGTTGTTTTTTTTTTTGTATAAGAGATATATATAAATCGGTCCATATGTTTTTTTTTGTTGTTGCGTGAGCTGAGGTTAAATATGATTAACCTTAGGGTTTTAGTGGAATATATATATATGTATAT
This sequence comes from Gynandropsis gynandra, assembly GCA_036759665.1. Classification (NCBI taxonomy): domain Eukaryota; kingdom Viridiplantae; phylum Streptophyta; class Magnoliopsida; order Brassicales; family Cleomaceae; genus Gynandropsis; species Gynandropsis gynandra. Next base: position 1,466,455 of record CM071867.1, read on the forward strand.
AATGTATATATGCACTGTAAGTTTTTTAAAATATAATTCTTCATATTTACTTTTACTTAGTTCACAATTTATTAACCAATTAAAATTTGATTTAGCTCTATCATAAATCGAATTGAACCTTTTTACACTTTATTATTTGATTATTATTTATTAGAATCTAATTAATTTAAATTCTAAACTTGAAAGATCGAGTACTATTTTATAAGAAATAATAAAATATTGGGTTGCCATAAATTGAAGCAACTACTGAAATCTTGTCATTGTTTTGATAAGGACATAAAGAGATTAATATTGATTAAACACGAACTATTATCTTTGAATAAAATTTGATTTCATTTTATTAAAACAGTGTTAACGTGATTAATCGTTAGGTTTATAATCTGTTTACATTATCAATACAATGTCACTTTTATATACATTGCATCATACATATATTTGTTTCCCCTAAAATAAAAAAAAAGTATATATTTAACATATGACACTACCCTATATATATATGTATATATATATATATATTCAGAATCGGCGTATATAATAAATGTCTTTTATTATAACAATGAACAATATCCTAAGATATACTTTTTCCATACCAATCATATAAAATGCAACCATAAATCATTTGATCAATTTCCAATTTCAGATCCGTACACACACGCATATATATATATATATATATAGGCTTCATGCATGCAACGCAAACCATCCGACGCCAAACATTAATTGAGTAACGTACGAACACCTTTGTAATCATTTTAATTGGGAATGCAAATGCATATAGTATAATTTATTCTTTCTTCGTTTTTCCATATATATTTGTTTGAGAATTAGCGAATGAAAGGTGTAAAATAGAGTTAGAACATTTTTTTACATTTACATATATACTATATATACCCTCAAATTTGTTATATTTACGACACAATATTAATGATGAGCACTTAGGTATAAAAAATATATTTTTCATCCATATGATATTTCAATAATAATGATCAATCTTTTACAACGTTGAATAAGATTTCTTGCCTTTTTTTTTAAATTTGAAAACTACTGTCAGGACATATTTTTATTTTAATATTAACTTATAAAAAAATCTATCCAACTGTGACATTTTAATACAATGTTCACTAATTTTCATGAATCTCAACATTCAACTTGTTACGATGAAATTCACTAACAAATCCGTTATGTAAATCTCTGTATGTTGTTGTTTATTCACTTTGTTAGTTCGTAATATATTTCCTTTGAAATTTGCATTTCAATTGTATCAATCTTATATTTGGGTTTTTAGATAAAAAATATATTTCATATGTATTTGAATTTAATTCAATAAAAAAATTATAATCAATCAAATATCATGTGTATTCGTTTTATATAAATGTAAAACAATACAATATATTATCATCTTCGTTCAGGATTAGTTATATAATACGCATACCATAAACATTCAAAAAGTAGTGAAATTAGAAACTTTAATTATTTGAAAATTAGTTTAACAATATTGTGGTTATTAATCCTAAACTTTAGGTTCCATAGAAAGTTGGTCCGTACAAAGATTCCCTATGCCTATTGTTTTATTAGTGACGTGTCATTCTTTCTAATCTAATCCGACAGCTATACACTTTTATTTTAATTGGTGCATTAAGCATTTTAAGATTTTAATTAAATACAGCTTTTAATTACTTAATAAAACATTGGATTATATTGTTTGTTAAATTGGGAACTATACTCAGGCATTGGGCATATTTGTATTTTAATACTTTAAAAAATGATTATATCCAATACTGATTTTTAATTTGTTTTCTATTAAGTTGTATATATATACACACAATATGCAAACATATATAAATATATATAAGTTTTTGGGTTAATTGTCAATATATAAAATAAAATTAATATTGAGATGGAAATAACATACATATATACTCAAATTTTCTATATTTTCTTCATTGAATATATATATATATATATCATAAAAGTTTTAAATAAATAAATTATGTTTTTACCTTCTTTTTAATATTATTTTGTTTAAAATTTTAAATAAAAGATTAGAAACATATATTAGTTAATTAAATAAATTAGTTTTTTTTCTCAACTTTTCTTAGATTATTTTGTTGAAAATCTATCTATCTATCTGTAACAAATTGATGGAACTCGATTATATTCTAGAATAATATATATATGTATATATATGGAGAAGTGCTATAAAAATGATTTTGAAATTTTAACCAACTTTTTTCATGAAATTTGTTTTAAAAATGATAGAGGGTCTTATTTTGGGGAGACCCATGTTTCATTTGGACATAATCTATTTATAAAGATGAGTCCAAAAATGGGTGTCATGTTCTTTAGGAAGCTTTGTTGAAAATTGGATACCAAAGGTATTGTGCTTCATCATTACTTAATTTAGCAACATTTTATATTATCTCCTCAATTTTGGTTAAGTCCCTTTGGAACTTATTGTGAGGTTTATAATATAAATACGAAAATATTGTATTAATTACACAATTTCATTTTACTAGCACTTGATGGTTACTCACTAGCTAATACTAATTAATTTATTTTATTATGATTCTATATCTAACTCTATACTATAAAATGATCGGCAGAAGCAATTAATGAGATAAAAGGCGGAAATTGGAAATCTCGTTTTTATTAATATTTTAATTTATAACTTATTCTCTAAGTGGGAAATGATGACACAAATCTTTCATTTGAGATTTATATTTTCAGAGAATGTTCATATTAGAACAGTTCGTAAAAGATGCGTGATAATTATAAAATTTCTCTAAAATACGGCTGTGTCATATGTATATATATATATATATATTTCAAATCAAATTCATTGTCAATTTTAAAACACCTTTAATTCCATATATAAATACAAAGCATTATTATTTAGTCAAAATTCTATCCTTCATGTTGATCATGTCGGCACTATTATACATAAACAAATAGACATCCTAATATTCCAAAAATCTACAAAAATATATTTAATAGATACAATTCCTTAAATTCATACGTTGTGACTAAATGGCAATCTTTAACAATTCATTCAAATGAAGAAAATTTTCTTTTGTGGAATAAGAATGATAAAAATTAGAAATCAAATTAAATATATGCGTGTGGTTGTGTGTATGTAACTTTAGAGATAAAAAATCAATATTCTAGTGTTTGTAAGATGAATTTAATATTTCACAGAAACCTTTTTTTATGCGAGAATTTAATGCTTGTGACGGAAGCAATAGGACCAAAACAAGATTCTTTTATTTTTATTTTAAATTTTAATTTAAATTTAATTAAAATTTAATATTATGAATAAGCACATGCAAATAATAAATAGCTTTCACACTCTAGTTGCTGATTTTGATGAGCTATCAAAAGACTTAACTTTATATCAATTTTATTGGCTTTTTGCCTAAAGGAAGAAAATTTCATTCAAAGAAACCAAATTCAAGCATATTATATTATTCCCTCTTTATTACTACATGGCCGATGAGGTAATTTTTCTCTATCTATTCCTTCAAGTAAATCGAAAATTTAAATTTTGTTTTTTAATTTCATTAATTACTTTGGATGCATGTCTTTTTCACTTGATAAAATAACCTTTTTTTAATAGAAAACTCAAAATTTATATACTTCTATTTTTTTATTATAAAAATAAAAAAATATGTTTGATAAGTGTGTTTACTACGCTATAAATTTACGCTATGTAAACTTTTGATGTTGAAATCGAAAAAATGGTGTTGGTGCAAAAAACATCATATGATAACATATTGGTAATCAAAATGCAACACTGCTAATTACCATATTATGTATGATGAATGCATGCATTCTACATTATCCTCAAAATAAATAGCGTTTTATAAAATCCAAAAAAATGAGAACGATATAAAATTTCATTTATGATTACAACAAATCACAAATAGAATAATTGATCGACAAAATTCAAACAATTGATCCAGATAAAGGATTAGCTCTGATACCACAATTTAACCAAAAACTTACAAAATCCTTTTTTTCGCGAAATATTAAAATCTTATACGGATTATCTTATGGAGATTCGCTTTTACGATGAACTACTCATATGAGAAGATGCATTGGTCGAGTCAACAATTACACATTGCAAAAGAAGTTTTACATATGCCATTCTTTTGTTTGTCAATCCATGGAGTTGTCACCAAAAAACCACAAATCATCGAATTTTGACAATCCAACCCAACCATAAGTAAAAATGTTGTGATCTCTTGATCCGGTTTGAACGATACAAAGTACACATATTTCATCCACATCTAGTTCCCAACGGGAAAAACAACAAATGAATGCTTATAAATGGGTACTGATTGCTAGACTTCTTTAAGTTATACCACAAAAGAATGCTTAAAAGTACATATAGTTTGAAAAAACTACTTTAAGACATGGAGATATGACTATTGGAACAATTGCAAAACCAGCTTGGGAACAAACCACATCTCATTCATCCCTTTAATGTATCATGAAATGATATCTCTAAAATTTTGAAGGCTTTTAGTAGTGAGATGTTGCAATAAGTTTAATTTATTTTTAGATCGCGTTTTTAAGACTCGCCTAACACCATTCGGTTTATATCAAAATGCAGATATGAGAAGTAGCTAAGGGACCAAGGAAGGATTATAAATTCACAAAAATAGTCCAGTTGTCCACTAAAAAGACACGATATTTTCAACAAACATTCAACTCATATTTTTTGATTTTTTTTTAATGGATTTCAATGAAAAAATACTTTGCAAATTTTAATTGAAATTATCAACAGGTGATGGTTGAAAATATTCGTCGATGATTATGGAATTTTCAGATGACGTGTCTCTCGTCCAGATTTTCTAAACATTATCCATCAATTTGCGGACGAATTAGTTAATTTAGTCCGTAATCTATCTGGAATCCGTCCGCAACTTTACAGACATAAATTCTATGTAGAAATCGTAATTTTATAGTACAGTTAATCGATGTAGGGTGAAAATCTATTGACATTATCAATGGATGATCGTTGAAAATAACGATTGTAATTATTAATAGGCAACAATTGAAAAATCAATTCAAATGTATAATTGATGACGATTAAAATATCAATTAAAATGATCAACAAATAGTGATTGAAAAATCAAATCAAATTATCAACGGATGATAGTTGAAATTATCAACGAATTACAGTTAAAAATCACAATTAATCAATCGAAATTATTAAAAAAGCTTAAAAACCCATTAAAAATTTTAAAATAAATGCCAATGCAAAAAATGAAACACCATATTTTTCAACACGCCTTTGTCAAAAACAAAGTAAAAGCAATAAAAAGTGAGAAAAGAGGTCATGCTTTTTGGTTTTCTATGGGTGTATTTTGAAAATTTTGAACGAGAATCCGTTGAAATATTGATTTTAATTTATTAAAATTTCGTTATACAAAATTTTCACAATTTCTCATTAGTTTAGAGTTTTTCACAAAACTTAATTAAATTTTTCGTTTATCTTAACATTATATATATAATTATATTTAGGTTTATTTAGAACTTATAAATCTATATAATTTCATTAGATTGTTAGATTTAACAATGTTGAATTCTTTTATAGTTTTTAATATTATATCTAATAACATTAAAGTTGTTCTAGTAAATTTATGTATTTTAGTTATTTATACTAATCTTAAGTTTTTGGTATATTAAGAATAATTTATTTTAATGTTAAAAAATATTTATATTTAAATAAAGATATAATTTATTATTTTAAGTGAAATTTTTGGTGAAATTAAATTGAAGTAATATTGTAAAACTATCCGCAATGAAGGTTTAAAAAATAAGTTGAAAATACGAATGGATGGCGATTGAAATTACCAACAAGTGTCATTTAAAAAAAATGATTTAAATTATTGACGGAAAACAATTGAAATTATCATTGGATAGCGGTTAAAGTTTCAATGGATAACAATTATCCAATAATAATTATAACAACATCGAATGTTGATGATAGTTGAAAAAAAATCGTCAATTACAAAAATTAATATTTTTGTAGTGGACTCAATTTTTGTAATGAATTCATCTTTTTTTTATTTCCTAATAATCAACAGATCATAATCCGTTGAAAACTCTAGCTTCAAACATTGAACTTTTTTTTATCTTTTTCAATGAATTGATAGGTGAAAATACATATTTTTATTTTGGTAGCGATCCCACCAAAACATAATTTATTCTCAATAGGATCACAAAGATAAAAGGAAAATCTAATGCTTTAACAACTTTTAAAACAGAGTGAGATAAGGAAGATTTAAGATATCAGAACTTCTTTTTTACGCATAGTTTTCCTTCTTCTATGCCACCCAAATTGTGTTAGCTCGAAAAGATAAGTCTTGTTCCAATCCTTTTCCAAGTTCCCATTCCACCAACTCTTTTTCGTCCCCAATTTTTATTTTTCTCTCTCTAAAAAACCCTCATGGATCCTTCGCTCTCTATCTCCGGTGATCCTCATCACCATCATCAGCATCCTCCTCCTTCTCAATTTGCCGGATTTCCCTTCGCCGCCTCCAATCCCTTCGCTTCATCTTAGAGTCACTCCTTCTTCCCTTCATCCGTTAACCCTTCTAATGCCTCCTCTATCAACCACCATGTCTTTCACCCCCTCCCCCTCCTCCTCCTCCTCCTCCTCCGTCGGCTGCTTCCCCTCCGCCTCCTCCTCATCCTTCCTTCAACCACCCACCATATTCCGAGTAAGCTTATCTTAGCTTTCTCACTCTCTTTCGTCTTTAACCCGTCCCCAATTGGGGATTCGTAATACATAAATCCCGATAGAGGAGTGGACGCGAACTTGTAGGACTTCTTCACCATAACAAGAACACCACTGCTCTTAAGAGGCTTGAGATGGTGAGTCAACAAGGCGCCATGAGCCATAGGTAAGCCCGTGTATACTCGTTCGATGTATCTCGAAATCGCCTACTTGCTCGATCCATCAGGCTCATTCAACGCCGCAATCGCAGAACATATCATCTGTCAAGACACAAAACACCGACAATTGTGTGGCCAAATACAGAAAAGAAAACCCTAACCGAGTAAGGCACGGAAATGTCAGTCCCCAAATTCTGTCCCAAATCTTGAATTTTCTAGTAGTGTCCGCTTTTTGAGTTTGTGTCTCCTTTCCATAAAATGAGATGCAAAGGTTATTGAGATATGAGATTCAATTTTTGGCAAGATAAACACATTTCATCCAATAGTCAATAATTCTCGTAATAATATCGACGATATCATTTCTAGTCGACATGCAAATGATAGAAACGTTGACCTCTAAGAATCCCATCTCGCCTTAGCCTTATCTAGGAGTGTGGCACAAAACCCCAAAGGAAAAGATATTCGAACATAAAATAATTCCAAGTAAATGAGATGGTATTTGGTTTCAATCCTATTGTTTCCTCAATAGTTTGAATATTTATTTGGAAAGATTAGCAACAACATGACAAAATTTTTCATATTATTTCTAGACCTGATATCGCTTTGATTCCTAAAGAACCTACACAATTGCTTTGATGGAAGAAATATCACCCTTTGTGAAGATCAACAATGCATCAACACAAATGAAATGCGTTATGCGTAATGAGTCACTCATGGGGTGATATTTAACCTTGCCTCATCCAAAAGCTTGGATAAGACGTTCATAACAATAACAATAAATACGACGACATATGACCTCCTTATCGCATACATTTTCCCTTAAAAAACCTTTAGAACCTCCCAAAAAGATTCACTGTATACCTAGTATGATAGAAACGAACTTTGATCCAAGATCTCAATTACAACAGGAGATCAATAGCGTGCAACGTAGAAATAATAAATCTTATCATATCAAACACTCTAGCAATGTTGAATTTGATAGTTATTCTCTTTGAGATGTCATCCTTGTGGTACTCTGTATTATAAACACTTTAATACGTTCTAAATGTTTGTATCATTCTCCATATGGTAAATATTATACTCCACTAAGAGTGTTTTTTCTTCTCTCATGACGACATTGCATTTCATGAAGCCTTGGACTCCTCATATTACGAGGTCCTACGAGAATAATAACAATGCACACTTCTTATGGATCAAATTGAAGGAAGTGTTCGAAAACACCTCCAACCAAGCCTACATCTTTTAGATCTAGACCTTCAACCATCATCTCGAGGACATTGAAGAATTTCACTCAGAGCTTAGTGAACTTTGACTTCTCACCACTGATCCAAAGGAGATTGTCGATAGAGACAATCAAGACTAGGTGTATGAGCTTCATCAAATTTTGGATAAATTCTACACGAGAATCATCAATTATATTCGACCATTCAAAAAATTTTGTATTCAAAATTAAGATGGAGAAAAGATCGTTACGCTTATTTAATGGATGTCCTCTATAAGCGATTCATTACAATAAATCCAATTGAATTCCTGATCATAAGGTTATGTGGTGCGATCACTAGAAAAAGATGGGCCACCTTAAGAAGAAATGTTGGTTGCTCAGCAACCCATGACTCATGGGGCAACAAACTACACTAAAGAATATACAACCAAGATTGATATGGAAGAAATCAAACCTCTTCTTGATCGTGGTATGGGTAACAAACTGATTCGGTAACATCACCCTAACATAACAATCACATTATAGTCAATTTTAAAGCCACATGATAAATAAATTCAATTTAATACAAAATATAAAACTTTATTCTAGAAATATAAAAATTCTAAAAGAAAGTAATATTCCAATTAAAAGAACATGAGACCATAGAATTCTTAATAATAATGCCACGACCGTATATGTACATAATTTCTCAAATAAACTTATTATTTGTTACAAAACTAGCACAAGATTTAAATCAGGGAAAAAAAGCCTCCAACACCCCAACTATCCTAATTTACGCTAATTCTCCCTAAACTATTCGACGCAGCCGATTCTCCATTATCTTACAAAATTCATCTGATTCCCCCTTCAACATTGTCAATTTCAGCCGATTTCTCCCTCTGTTATATAAACTGTGTAATGGCGTTAACCGACACGATTTCACCCGAATTCGACCCGGATTTGACCCAATTCGAGTTAAATTCGAGTGAAATTTGGTTAAAATTGGGTGAAACCGGGTTAAATTTGAGTGAAATAGAGTCAAATTTCGATTAAATTGGGTAGAAATTTGGTGAAATCGAGTACAAATTGGGTGAATCGATTTAAATTTGGGTTAACTTGGGTGAAATGGGGTTAAATTTGAGTCAAATGGAGTTAAATTTTGGTCAAATTGAGTTCAAATTCGGTTAAATCAAGTAAAATATGGGTGAAATCAGATTAAAATAGGGTAAATCAAGTTAAATTGGGTTAAAATTGGGTGAAATCGAGTTAAATTTGAGTGAAATAAAGTTAAATTTCGATTAAATTAGGTAGAAATTCGGTGCGATTGAGTAAAAATTGGGTGAAATGGGGTTAAATTGGGGGAAATTGGGTTAAATCAGGTTCAATTTGGGTGAAATAGAGTTAAAATTTGGTTAAATCGAGTACAAATTGGGTGAAATCGGATTAAAATAGAGTGAAATTGGGCTAATTTTGTGTTAAAATTGTGTCAAAATCGGGTATAATACGGGTCAAAATTGGGTATTCAAATTGGGTCAAATCTAGGGCAAAATCGGGTCGAATTCGGGTGAATTGGGACGGTTAACTCCAACACACAGTTTATATAACGGAGGGGGAATCAGCTGAAATTGACAAAGTTGAGGGAGGACTCGGATGAATTTTGTAAGATGAGGGGGAATCGGCTGTGTAGGATAGTTTAGGGGGAATTGGCGTAAAGCAGGATAGTTGGGGGTGCTTGAGGCTTTTTTCCTTTTATTTATGTTGTTTGTTTCAATAAAATAAATTTAGAATTCAGGATATTGAGACGAAGAATGTCATTGGAGAAGAATTACTAAAGAATTATCATTATATTTTAGAACGTTTTGATAAATTTTCAAGTCATATGTTTGTTCTTCTAACATTACTAGTAACATGAATTCTAAACTTTGGCAAGCTAGATTTGGGCATCTACATTATAAAGCATTGCAAATTTTATTACCTAATCAGTACAAGAAAAAAAGAATTTCGGACGACCAAATTCATCCGAAAACACAATTCCAGACGATCTACGTCCATTAAGAAATGAACATCCGTAAACTGAATCCGTTCGCATTTACGATTGGAAAAAGTAGTCCGTAAAACATCGAAATTTTTTTTGGACGGACAAAACTCGTTTGAAAATTTCCAGACATGATTCATACCTCTGGAAAATTTTTACCGAAAGAAAAAAGATAAAACCATATGCTTTGCCCCCTGCTTCTATTATTGCCTTCGTGTGATTTTTGTGCAAGTAATTCTTGATCTTCCAGAAGCTTCACCAGAGGCTAAATCATCCGTGTGTGTGTCTCTCTGAATGTTCACGTGAGGTTGATGCAAGGGATGAGCATATCAGAATTAGTATATTTGATTATTTTAAACACTTGATCGATGACCGCCACGTATGCTGGGGAGTTGGGCTTGAACGTTGAGCGTCTCAGGAATTTCTGTAGTTTTGGAGGTTGTGCAAACGATCGTCTATAATTTGGATACATCATCCAAAATTGGATAATCGTCCGAATACGGACGACTATCTCAGTCATCTAAAAATTTGGGATCGTCTGTATGTTATTCCAAATTACAGACGATCGTCCGTATCCCAATTGGAGGTTGTGCAAACGATCGTCTGTAATTTGGAATGACATACGGACGACTATCTCAGTCATCTACAAATTTGGGGACGAGACCGTCTGTAATTTCAAACATATTCCGTACATACGAGATAGGCATTTGAAATTTTCGAGACGGATGAGATAGCGATCCAAAATTTTTGCAGACAGTTTTTGTCCGTCCGCAGTTTTGAACGACTATCTCTTCCGCTGCAATTTTGGACGACTATCTCCTCTATTTGGAAAATTTTGGATGGCTATCTCATCCGTTTGAAATCCGTTTGCAATTACGAACGTATTACGAACGATATATCCGTCTATTAATTTTTGGACGGATTTGTACATTTCATCCCAAAAAAATCATTTGAAAATTACAATTTTCTAGTTGTGAATGTCAAATAATCATGAAGCATGTGAGGCATGCATTCTAGGAAAAAACACTATATGACTGTTTTTCAAAAAATCTAAAACAAAATATGACAATTCTTTTGATTTATTTCACTCGTACGTTTGGAATTATCTATATAATTTTTAACTATAGACTATAAGAAATACTTTATAACCTTATAGATTAAATATTCAAAATACAAATGGATTTACTTATTAACGTCCTAAAGTCATATATTTGAAACATTTAAAAATTTTATAATTATGTTGCAATACAATATCATGCTAAAATTAAGTGTCTCAAGTCAGACAATTGAGGAGAGTATACGAGACATCAGGTCTAAACATTTTTTGAGGATTAAGGCATCGTGCCCCATACCTCATGTCCATATACTACATAACAAAATGGAGTGTCGAGCGTAAGAACATACATCTAGTGGAGGTTTCATGACCATTATGTGCTACTGACACATGCCTATCCAATTATTGGGAGATGCTTTCATAAAAACATGTCACATCATTAACATGCTTTTGATAAATTCTTAAATGACGACAATTTTTGCGAGGTATTAAATAACACAAAATCTAATCTCGGTTACTTAATGTAATTGGATGCGTTTGTTATGTGTTTATAGATGAAGCTTACAATATAAACTTGAGCCCAAAATCATGTAAGTGATTCTTTGTAGGCTACTCATTTACACAAAAAAGATTCAAATGTTATCATCTTGTGACTCGTCGGATACATGTATCAAGAAAAGTCAAATTCGATGAAACTCAAAGATTTTATTTACAAAATAGTTGGACTGAACTTGAAAATATTATCAACTCACATGATGTGTCTAGTACTTCAAATTATATTGTAGATCGACTTCAAGTTGATAATGGAGACAAGCCTAGACTACAACAGGATGCAAACCCCCTTTTTGAGGAAAATTGAACTATCAACAAATCAAAGAAGTATGAAAGAAAAAGACATAGACGAAGAACCTGAGGAAGTAGAAAGCATGAAACACTGTGATCCACCAAAAAATAGACTCAGACGCAATGATCGATTAAAATATCTTCCTCTTATATTCATTACTTTAATTATACTCTTATTTATCATATTCAATCTTTTTACGATTTGATTAACATACCTAATGAACATCAAGTATTTCACTACTAGAAAATTGGAAATTAGGGACGAAATTTAGGAACCGACATTTCCGTCCCTAAATTTAGAAACGGATTAGACACGGATTAGGGACGAACGATGAAATCCGTCACTAATCCGTCCCCAAATTTGGGTACCGAGGACTCGTGTCTAATCCGTTTCTAAATGGGAACCGATTAGACACGGCAGACCATCCGTCTCCCGTATCGAAAGAGTTTATAGAAGGCGTCACACAGTTTATGACAATGGCGACGAATCAACAAGTTTACAAAGAAACGGGTACGTTGGTTTGTCCATGTGTGAAATGCAAGAATGAAAAATTTGTTAATGAGAGAACTGTTTGGAAGCATCTTTATTTAAGAGGATTTACCCCGAATTATTTCATGTGGTTATGTCATGGAGAAAAATTTGCACCACGATCTAGTAATGTTGTGGAAAACTTTAGGGGCACTATACATCATGATGAATTTGAGTCTTCTCAAGATGTAGAAATGAACCCCTATGTGGAAATGGTGCAAAATGTATTCCGTGAAAGAAACGAAAATATTGAAGAAGATCCGAATGAAGAAGCAAAAAGTTTTTTTGAAATGCTAGAAAGTGCTAGGAATCCACTTTATGATGGTTGTAGGAGTGGTTTATCACAGTTATCTCTGTCTGCACGTTTGATGGATTTGAAGACTGAAAATAATTTGTCTGAGAATTGCATGGATTCGATATTGCAATTAGTAAGAGATTATTTGCCAGAAGATAATAATGCAGTAGACTCCTATTATGAGACAAAGAAGATGATGCGATCTTTGGGTTTATTGCCATATCAAAAGATTGATGTTTTTCAAGACAATTGCATGATTTTTTGGAGAGAGACATCGGAGATGAGTAATTGTCTATTTTGTTGAAAAGATCGGTTTTATTTAACAAAGAATGGAAAATCGGTTCCGTATCGTCGTATGTGGTACTTACCAATTACAGACAGATTAAAAAGATTGTATCAATCTGTGGAGACCGCAAGCGACATGAGATGGCATGCTGAGCATTCAAGTCATGAAGGAGAGATGTGTCATCCCTCAGATGGTGAGGCGTGGAAACACTTTAACAAGGTATACCCTGATTTTGCGGCTCAGAGTCGAAATGTCTATTTAGGTCTTTGTACCGATGGTTTTAATCCATTTGGGATGTCTGCAAAACCCCTATGGATGTCGGAAGATATTTGGAATCAGATGTGCGCACTTTGGGATTCCTCGGAATTTAAGGCAAAAAGCGAGCGAGCAAGTCAATCCCGACGTTCTGATAGAGCGGGATACGGGATGAGCGTGCACACGGCAGGATCTCGTTCTTTTGCGGAAGTATACCAAGATCTGGTAAGTTTTATTCAACTTTATGCATTTATATAAAATATACATTTTATTAAACTAAGTCTTTTTTATTTTTTCAGGCGAAAGAGAAGGGATACGAACCATCGTATATAGAATTGTTGGAACGTACACACGTTAGGAAGTCAGATGGTTCGTGGGTGGATCCTAAGGCGAAAACCATTCACGATGAAATTCAAAACATGGCATCGGAGCGAGTATCGCAAATTCCCCCGAGAGAAGACGGCTCACAAACTACTCTTAGTCAGGAAGAGTACAACGAGTTGTATCTCGAGGTAATGATTACATTCTACTATGATCTAATTTCATTATTTAGAAATGTTATTAATTCTCGGTATTTGTTTTACAGCAAGTTACGCCCTACAAAGGTCGTATCTTCGGACTTGGAGCAATGTCCTCAAAACATTCAACTTCATCCAAAGGTAAACAAAAGGTGGATTACGAGCTCCGACAACAAATGGACGAAAGGTTCCAAGAATCCAACAGGTACGTTGAACAAGCACTAAAGGAGGCTGAACTATCAAAAAAGCATGCTGAACGATCAGATAGGCGTATGGATAAGCTTCTGCGCATGATGAAAGCGCAAATGCCTAACATCGATTGGGATGCAATTCAGAGCAGTGATTCCGACGCGGAGTAATCGGACGGTTTAGTATTGAATGTAATGTAATCGAACTTTTAAAAATATGTAATCGGAATGTAATGTATACTAATATTTATCTTTTAATGTAATCGATTAAATTTAAAAATTTTAATTTTTTTTATTTTAAAAAAACATTGGAAACGTCTCGTGCCGTCTCCAAATTTGGAGACGTTTGTTGTCCGTTTCCAAATCCAGGGACCGCTTGGGGACTACTTTTCCGGTCCCTAATTAGGGACGGATTGGGGACTAAAATTTCCGTCCCTAATTAGTAACGGATTGGAGACTGAAAAAAATTAGAGTCGCGCGATTGGATACTACCACTGGTCGTCTCTAATCCGTCTCCAAACTGGTTTAGGGACGGATTGGGAACTGATTTTTCGGTTCCTAAAACCTGTTTTTCTTGTAGTGTTTGTGAGTTAAATTGATAGCATTCAGGACTCCACTATACAGTCTTTTGATCATTCTCCATATGGTAAGCATTCTACTCCACTTAGAGTGTTTCTTCCCTCCTACGCACCCCGCCAAGAAAACGAAACAAACAAGTATCATTTTCATTTCCTTATGTCATTCATTACTTATGGAAACAAAAGAGTTTTGTTTTCTCATCTAAACATCATGTATATTTAGTAGTCCTTTCTTGTAATTAGTTTACTTATTAATATTTTAATTTATTATTTGTACTATATTATAAAATGGAAATATTCTATCTATAGAAAAAAATAATATATAATGCTAAGCTCATAATCGAATTACTAATTCATGTATTCTCCTTGCATGCTCTCTTTCATTCTTTTGATATTGGACTTGACTGGTGGAAACACAGCGTTTGCGCTTGCACTTGGCGGCGTTTCTGTCAGCGATTGGCGACGTTTTGTTTCATTTTGTCTGAATTGTGAAATCACTGCGTTTGCGGGCGACTGCGACTGGAAGCGAATGGTAAAAAACTGTTGCGATTGCGATTTGAACAAAATTACCAAAGTAGACAATTATTAAGAAAATAATTTATTTATTTTTTTGTTTAGTGTATATTTTTTATTATAATTTTTAAATATTTGAAATAAATTTTAAAAAATTATAGAAATATTTAAATATACATATATATATATGTATATATATATATATATATTTACGATTAATATAATTACAATAGAAGGTGATAAGAAATAAGAGAAAGACATGGGGGTATTTTGGTAATTTTATTTAAAACGTACCAAAACGCAAATGTAACGCAATATAATTTTAAATTTTTAAAATCTGTGTTTCGGTGAATTTTCGAGCGACTGCGACTCCACCAGTCAATTTTAATGTCGTCCGGAACCGCAAAAAAACGCAATCGTCACGTTTACGTTTGGCTACGACTCTACCAATCATGACCATTATCTTCTTTCTGGAGTCTTAAATTTCCTTTCCCTTTAACCCATTCCAAGGCAAGTAAACACATTCCGTTATTTCATGCCCTTGAACGAACATCGTTTGATTTTATAGGATTAGAGATACCATTCAACTTGTTTAAAAGGAATTCGGAGATAACATTTATGGATCTTACAGACTTATTACATCTTCCTTCTATTGATCTTAAGATTTTATTGGATCTCAAGATGAGTTTTATATTTTCTATTAACCAATAGAGTAAATTTACTTTTTCAATTTAAAAAAAAAAGCTAAAATCATATATTTGATGTAGTGATTTTCCTCTCTTTAAAAGAAGAAAATAATTTATGAAGGGTTTTTAGCTGATCATGCAAAATGAGAAAGGCGTGAGCTATCCTTTTCCATGCAAAATAAGACAAATGTTTAAATAAAGAAAATAACTTCATTATTTTGTTTGGTTCGAAGGTTAATTCAGTTATCTTATTCCTTAAGTAGTTTCAATTCAAATGTACATAAACACTCTCTATAATCCAACATTTTATTAGTTGATCAATATGCCAAGGATTAAAATTAATTATTCATATATTATTAATTTTTGAAGTTCTTATATGAGCTTTTTATTTTATTATATATGTACATATACACACACTCACACCCCATTGCATAATTCAAGAACGAGGATCTCACGATGACCCTTTTCTTAATCAATATGTCGTATATAAGTATACCTTGTAATTCAAAGTACATTTTTGTTGCCGTAATTGATAATTTCCTTCTTTTTTGTTTTTAAAATTTTATGATGTCAATATGACTATTTTGGTTAATACGGAATCTGATGCAATTTCTTCTATTACAGAAGGTGCCAAATTATATAAAGCTACAATGCTAAAGTGTAAAATACAAGAGTATATTATCGCACATAGATTAATTACTTAAAAAAATATTTACATACTTAAAATATACCCGATCAAACAAAATAGCATGATTAAAGTAAGTTGTTTAGGATGATATATTACCAAAACAAATAGTTATTTAACCAGTAAAATACAGGAAAATATTAACGCAAATGAACACAAATTGACGTTAATGTTAAACATATATTCTTAATTAGGGTAATTGTTAAAAAAATACTACTAACTCATGATAAAATCATATTATGAAATCCATGGATTATAATGGTTATATCCATTGCTCTAAGATTCATGAAACAACAAATCACATTGTTCATAAATTTTATCTATGACAACAATATAATGGCTCGACTATTTCCTTTCAAAACCTTGTAAGTTTCTTCGAAATCAATATCTCTAATTGGTGACACTTTCTTTCATGACAATCAAACAATAGGATCCTTATTAGTTTGAACCTTCTTATGCATTTCTCGGAACGATGTTTTCTATACCACATTGATCTCGGTAGAACGGAGCGATATTAGAAGAGTTATAAGGTACAAACTTTTTATTATTTAAACTGTTATCATAAGTTATCTCATATCGGTTAGGACATGAACGTTGGATTCATATATATTGTACTGAATAACCCTAAACTTATAAGTTAATTTTTAGGATTAGTTAGACCCAGTCCCATATTTGATATGGTATTAGAGCAATGGATAGAGTCCACGTCGACCTCTTATGTATCATAACACAAGCTTTAGACCAATTTTCATAAAAAAAATTTATTTCTTTTTATATTTTTGACTCATTATTTATTTTGTAATTTTCTTTTATAATTTTTTTATATTTTACCGCAAAACACACGTGAAAAGTGGTGGGAGATAATCTCTTAACACATGAACTGAATTTTATATGCTTTATAGAGAAGTCAATGCTCAACGGATTCGTGATTCTCTCCCAATACTCCCTTTGTTTTTGTGACATATGCCTCTTGGTGGTTTTGAAACCGACCCATTAACCATTTTTCTCTTCAATTTTCTACATGTTGGGTCCATATGAGCCAATTTATTTTTTAATGTAACCGAAAAATACCAATATATATAGATATATACTAAAAAAATGTATCTGATATTTCAGTCGAACTATATTATAGGAGTGAATATTTTTTATCATTTTAAAAAATTATGAGTTTTTTTAGTATATCATCATAACAAAATCCGTTTGATATCACCATTTCATGTTATATCATAGGGTCTCAAAAATAGATAAAATAGTTCCACAAGAGTCTAGCATAATTTTGTATATAGAAGTGAAAACGAATTTCATTCATACATTCTCCGATTTAAGTGTTGAAATTTACCGAAAACTATTGAAATCTTTGGAAATCATATGATCTATCTCTCTAAGATCTCTTTTAAATTTAGAACAAAAATTTTGCAATTTTTTGGTCATTTAAATCTATATTTAACATTGTCGTAACATTAATAATCGCATTAATTAATAGAAACTCTGTTAACTTAACTTCTGCAACTTAATTTCGTTAGTATATACCATAAACTATGTGCACAAACAAATTTTTTAACCAATGTTTTGGTCCAAATTGTACACGAGCTTTTAGTTGAAAAATCTGTTATTTACTTTCTCTCTTGCTACATACAAAAAGTCAATTTTTTTATTTCACTTCAAGTACTACTACACCTCATCACAAATGGGGTATAAAACGAGTTGATACAACTCATACTACTAGAAAATTAAAATTTAGGAACTGAAGAACTGTTCCTAATCCATTTCTAAACATGTTTAGGGATGACCAACAGTAGTCCGCAAACGAGCGTCGCCAAATGAGTCCTTAATTTTTGTATCAGCGGATATTTGAATTTTTAGTTCAAATAAGAATCGAATATGAATACTTCTAATATTTTGCCCAACCCTAGGAAGAATTATAATTAGTAAATTTTTAATAATTAAATTTGGTTTTCTTATATTATATATTGTCTAGAATATTTCGAAAGATACTATTTATTTTGAATCAATTCAATTTAATCAATTGTGACATTGTGTATATATATACAATTAAAATATGTTCGTATTATATATATATCACTACAAAAAAATAACATTTATGAACGGATTTTACAGACTGAAGGAGCCGTCTAAAATGATATCCGTCCTTAATTCGTCCGTAAATAAGGACGGAAATTTCAGTCCGCAAACTGTCTATAAATGCAGACCACCAAGCCGTTAGCAAATTGATGGGAAAAATCGGGGATTTTTTTTTTAAAAGTTGCGGACGGGCCACCCGCCCGTAATTTAAAGAAAAAACAAAAAACGAAAATTGAAATTCAATTTAATTAAATTACATTTCATATGTTTATATATAACGATAATTAATTAAAAATCATATGTGAGTAACATTTGTATTTGGCTCCATCGTTATTGGAATTCGAGACGGCCGCCGGAACTCGGGACTGGCGGCGAACTAGGGACGCGCAGTGAAACTCGAGACGGCCATCGGAACTCAGGACCACCGCCGGAACTCGGGACGGCCGCCGGAACTCGAAAGAGAAAAGAGTTGAGAGAACATGAAAGATTGGATGAAATGAACAATGGGGGTGGGGTGGGATGAAATTTATAGCTTTTTTTCCGACCGGTAGAGAAAAATCGTCCGTAAACCGTCCACAATTACGGACGGAAAGGAAACGGAATGTCCAAAATTTCGTACGGAAAGAAAACAATCGTCCGTAATTGTGGACTGAAAGAAAACTGCAGTCCGCAATTACGAATAGATTGCGGACGACCCGTGACCGTCTGCAAATTTGTGGATCGACCGCTGGGCCATTCGCAAATTTGTGGACCGACCGATCGCCCGTCAGCAAATTTATAGACCGCTCGGCCATCCGTAGTTGCGAACCGTTTAGGGACTGCTTGTCCATCCGCAAATTTAGGGACGAATTAGGGACTGATTTTTCCCTTTTTATTATGTCCCTATTTCGTCCACAAATTTAGGGATGGACTGGTCAGTTCGCAAAATCCGTTTGCAATCTTCAAATTTCTAATAGTGTCATCTTGATTCAGTTTGCGATAAAACGAATTGGAAAATCTCATCTCAGCTCAGTTAGTTCGTCAAAAAACAAGCTGACTCACGAGCTAAAACATTCATTTCCAGAACTTATAATAATGAACAACAAACTGATATAAGTAGTAACAGATGCCAACGACAAGAACAAACTTGAAATCTCAACGAACAACCTCATCATAATCGAAGATAGTAACAGATGTTGATGGATAGGAGCAAAGACAAAAAATTATCGGCTAACAACGATCACACAAGGAGATGATGCGAGGAATGGAGTGGATCCTCGACGACGCGAGAAACGTTTTAATAGATATCAGATAATATCCGTTGAGAATTTTCAAGGGATAATAATGGATATCGCTGTTGGAAGCTACAACGGATGCTCGTTACAACGTTTTAATAGATACCTGTTGGAACATTGTAACGGTATCCGTTGGAAACCGACAACGGGCATCCATTGGAATACTACAACGGACATCGATTGAACGTTTTGACGAGACTTACCAACAAATACACGATGGATTTGAAATGGCGGAAATTTAAAATATTCTAATGATGCCCGTTGAAAATTGTGTTTTATATTATCAATGGGCATCCGTTGATAATTTGACAATTTTTTAAAATTAAAAAACAAAATAAAAAAAATATTTTTTTATATATAGAAAACTTTAAAAATTAAAAAAAAAACGGATTCACTACATTTCATCTAAATTGATACCATCGTCTTCATTTCGTCCTCGCCAACGCATCGAGAATGCAACAAGAGTTGACATTCGACCGATTATCAAGTCGATGATACTCTCCATATATTTGTTTAAAAATATAATTTATGTTAATGGTTTGGTGGTAAGCAGTTCGAGTTTATTGTATAAATAGTGAAAATTCCAACAGATGCCCATAGAAATCTATCATTCGATTATTCCTAACGACTGCATCGAAATTATAACCTATCCAATGAGTATCTATTGAAATAAATGTCGGTTTTCAACGGTCTTCCACAGATACATCAACAAATTTGCAATGGATTGTATTTGTTGGTAGTTTGTTGAAAATACCAACAGATTATAACAAACTTCAGGGCGTCGATATTTGCCCAATTTTCATTACAATTCACTCCAAAACTTATCGACGGACGAAACTGTCCGTTGAAATTCAGTTGCTTTTTTTGTATACAGATACAATCGACGATGGTGCGAGGAACAACGACGACTCGAGGAGACGATGATTAGAGAGACAACGCACGATGAGGATGAGGAGAACAAATACAATCGACGAACAAACAGAGAAGGAAACAAGAATCACGAAGAAGAAGAAAACGTAAAGAGAGGAAAAGTGAGAAAAAAAAATAACAAGATAATAAAATAATAATATTTTTCCTTATTTTGCTAACAAAAATATATTGTATATATAGAATAGCGGAAACAATAAATCTGTAAATAATCCATCACTTTTTTCAAATAAAAATATTCGAAAGTGATGTACGTGTTATTTTGTTTTTAGGTGACGAGTTAATTCGTCTAAATTTTAACTCGTATATGAATACAAGCAAATTTTAAAATTAATTTGACTGATACAGTATCTTCTTTGGAGCAACGTTTATATTGGCGTGTTCAAAATATTTGGAAACTAATTTGATCCGTCAATTCAAAATAAAATA
The DNA here is from genome assembly GCA_036759665.1 of Gynandropsis gynandra. Lineage (NCBI taxonomy): Eukaryota > Viridiplantae > Streptophyta > Magnoliopsida > Brassicales > Cleomaceae > Gynandropsis > Gynandropsis gynandra. The sequence continues at coordinate 1,487,736 of CM071867.1, forward strand.
TAATAACGTAACGTAAACCTTACTTAACCTACTCCAACACACACACACACATATATATATATATATATATATATGTTATAATATCATGTAAATGTTTCTATTTTTAGATTTGCTATTTGTATATGATAATTTTGTCAACAGGATTTAAAGCCACATAAACATGATGACAAGAGAAGAGAAATTAATGTAATAGGTTTAAGCTATATATGTAAAACAATAAACAATCTGAGAATACAAGATTTTGTATATTCGTCAGATTTATATACATAAATCAATTAGTTTATAAACTATTTCATTTTATTTCATCCTAAATATTACCATTTACTCGAATTCATTTTAGAATTTTCGAATAACATAACAAACTACAAGATACTGTATAAATTGCACAAATGGAATAATTCCTTACTAAACAGTTTAAGTTTTTTTTATGAAAATTAACAAATTGTATATAAATTAGCTTATTATATACGTAACCATAATTTGATGTTGCTTCGGTTTATATACTAAACAAGTCCAAATATTTCAACGAATAATAACCAAAATTTCAAATGTCGACAACGTTTTCTAAGAAATGGGCAAAACGCAAAGGACGAAAGGAGAAAAAAAATTACTTTAACTTCACTTTATGTTCTTTTGGTAATTGAAATGACATTTTCATTATACATAATGTAAAAATTAGACGGTCCAGATTTAATTACCAATTCATGCCATGAGATTTAAAATATATATCTAAAGGAAAAAAAAGGTTGACTTTCTTCCACAACTACAAGAGTAGCGTGATTCGATACGGAAGGAATCGTATCTTAAAACCCAAAATTTCTCATGCAAACGTCGATCTTACCTACCCATAAAAAGATTCCTAATTAATATATATATATATATATGATATATTACTATATTATATATATACATACATTATCAGAATAAATGTACTTTTTTATATTCAGTTTATTAAAAATTACAATCTTTACTACATACTTAGTACGTTTACACGTTTGTATAGATTTCTAGAAGAATATAATGAAAAATAATAAGTGATAATGATTGAAAATAGAGTAGAATTGAACCAAGAGATGAGAAGGAATTCTTCTCTTGTATTGTACAATGATTATACGGGATGCATTATATAGATAATACAAAGAAAGCTATAATATGGAAATAAAAATAGAAAGGAAACTAATTAATGTACAAAAGAAAAAGGAAAGATGGGAGTAAATTGTCGTGATTGCAGAAGATCTCACAATTATTGCAAGGGGAAAGTTCTGGAGCTTTCCTTAGACAATACGGTTGGAATAAGGCATGTTTCCTTTCTTCATGAGCTTCCTAATATGAGAGATATGCTAAAATACAGTTTCCTTAACATTCCCCCTCAAGTTCGACACTGATCAAGAGACATGAGTGAAGCCTCGTCAAAACCTTACCAAGAAAACCCAATGGGACAAAACTTGGTGAAGGAAAAAGAGTACTATCACAAATCATGCTCGAAAGTGTGATCAGTCGAACTTGGACTCTTGGAAGGCTTGTGTAAGTCGATCAAGCCAATCCGTTGTTGTAGACTCTTGCAAATCTTGTCATTGGTGGCTTTGGTATCCGTTGTTGTAGACTCTTGCAAATCTTGTCATTGGTGGCTTTGGTAAACAGGTCGGTCAATTGGTCCGAGCTTTTGGTGTATGTTATTGCTATAATCCCGAGCTTTATCTTCTCACGAATGAAATGACAATCCACTTCAATGTGTTTCGTCCTTTCATGAAAAACGAAATTCTTGGCGATGTGAATGGCCGCTTGGTTATCACAATGCAAACTTATAGGTTCCGTGGTTTTGATCCCCAAGTCTCGAAGAATGGCTCGCAACCAGATCAACTCACACGTAGTGTTCGCCATACTTCGATATTCTGCTTCAGCACTAGATCTTGCTACCACATTGTGCTTCTTGCTCTTCCATGTGACCAGGTTTCCTCCCACGAATGTGCAGTACCCAGACGTCGACTTGCGATCTATTCTATCTCCTACCCAGTCGGCATCGCAGTACCCGACTATTATGGTGTCTCCATTGCATTCCATCCAAACGCCTTTGTCTGGTGATCCTTTCAAGTATTTTAGGATCCTTTCTACCATACTCTAATGATGCTTCCTAGGAGCATGCATATGTTGGCTAACTTGTCCAACAGCAAAACTAAGATCCGGTCTTGTGATGGTTAAGTAGATGAGCTTCCCCACGAGCTGCTGATACTGAGACACATTGGCAATTAATTCTCCCTCACGATGATCTTTAAACTTCTCTTCTATCGGAGATTTGGCTGGTTTGGCTCCCAATTTTCCGGTCTCAC
>CM071867.1:1491262-1515563 GCA_036759665.1 Gynandropsis gynandra
TCAAAGAATTTTTCTCGGTGGGGTACCTACCCTCGGATGACTGATCTCTATCCTGCAAGTGAGAGACAAAATAGCGAAGAGAGCTACTAAAATCCTGAGGAGTAGATAAGTTTTGAAGTTCTGACCAGTTCGGTGTATCGTAAAATGCTCTCGTTTTATCAAATTTGACATCTCGGGAGACTAGGATACATCGAGATTCGGGCTGAAAACATTTATACCCTTTCTGTGTAGGGTTGTACCCGAGAAGCATGCACTTCATGCTCTTAGGGTCAAGTTTGGTACGTTGGTTGTCTGCATGAAAGACGTAACACACGCATCCAAACGTTCTAAGATAGTTAAGGTCAGGTTTTGATCCATTTACTACCTCATAAGGAGATTTTTCGTGAAGTACTCTCGTCGGTAAGTGGTTGATAATGTGACAAGCCGCTAGAACTGCATCTCCCCAAAAACGTTTAGTAACATTTTTCGCAAACATTATTGTGCGGGAAACTTCCATTAAATGGCGGTTTTTGCGTTCTGCGACTCCATTTTGTTGGGGAGTGTGAGGACACGAAGTTTGATGAACTATGCCTTCATCATCAAGAAACTTGCGGAATTGATGGTTTATGTATTCTCCTCCGTTTTTGGTGCGTAGGCACTTGATTCTTGCGTCATATTGAGTTTGTATGACAAAAGCATCAAATACAGCCGTCTTAGAATCGAGCAAATAAAGCCATGTATACTTTGATTTTTCATCGATGAAGCTAAAAAAATATTTCTTTTGATCCCGAGAAGCACACGGAGCAGTCCAAACATCGGAATGAACTAGATCAAAGGTTTTATTATAAATAGAATTCGAGATGGGAACACGGTTCTACAATGTTTTCCTAGAATACATGCCTCACACTTTTCATGATCATATAGAAAATTCGAAAATAAAATTTGAAGAACTTTAGCATGAGGATGTCCTAGTCTAGCATGCCAAACCGATGCATCGATTTTATTAGAGATAAATGATAAAGCCGAATGACTAGACGAAAGAGGTAAAGGTGATCCATGGATCTCTTCGAGAATGTAAAGGCCATTATTGAGGGTTCCTTGTCCGGTGATACTTTTTGTTTCAATATCCTGCATCCAAAATTTGTTAGAACCAAAGCAAACAAGACAATTGAGATCACATGCGAGTTTGTGAACGGATAAAAGATTCTTGGCAAAATTAGGAACATAGAGAGCAGTAGAGTGTTTATCAAGTAACTTAAACTTCCCTATGCCTTTGATGGGTATGTGATTACCATCCGCTATAGTCACACTTCCAGCCGAAATATTCATATTAGCAATGAGATCTTTATCTTTAATCATGTGTGTGCTTGCACCTGAATCAACTATAATGTGATGTTTAATGTTAGCAAAAGAAGCGATGTTATCGGGATCTTTAATCTCAGTTTTTTATTGATCCGTCATTTGAATGACTTTGTTGAACATATGCTCAAGGGCTTCCATTGTAACATATGTTGGCTGAGATGCTTGATGAGCCGTCTCCAAAGAAGCTGAGGAGTGCTTTCCTTTTTCCCGGAGATGAGGATGGAGAATCCAACAACGACCTTTGGAGTGACCCTTCCTCTGACAATGATCACAAAAATATGTTTTCTTGTCACCTTTTGACTTGTTAGGTCCTCCGAGTCCTTGCTGAAGTGGGCAAGTTCAGAGGTGTTTCTGAACAGTCGCTGAGAGCCCTCCTCCTTTTGAATCTGCATGAACACATCTTCAAGGAGGGAAGCTTCTCGTACCGAAGGATGTGATGAATGAGGTCGTTGTAAGAACAATTGAGTGCAGAGAGGAGAGTGAAGACTCTGTCTTGGTCATTTCGAGCCGTAATCTCTTATGGATCCACCGTGGTTGGATGAAGCTCGTCTAATTCTGTCCACAATGCTTGCAGAGTACCGATCAAAGTTTTTGGTGATGTTTCCTCCTGCTGGAGAGATCTGAGTTGCTTTTGAATCTCAAAGATTCGACTGAGATTGGAGCGGTTACCATACACACGTTCAAGTGTGTTCCACAGATCATTTGCCGTAGCTGCTTTGTGATATGAGATTAGAATTGACTGCTCCAGAGAGCTCTGAATTATGGAGAGAACGATTTGATCCTCTTGATACCATTTTTCAGATTTTTCGTCAGAACTCGACTTCTCCTTCGTTAGCGGCATACCAGCGACATGACTCCACAACCCTCGACTACTGATAGCAGTTTTTGCAAGGCTGGACCAGACAGTGTAATTGTCACCGGTGAGCACAATGGGAATGACCTTCTGATTTAATCCTTCCACGATTGTCCGACAGAGAAGAATAATCTGGCGTCGAAACGATTGAATAAAAATTTACGGAAGACTGAGAAAGGCTGAATCACTTCAGCTCTGATACCATATAGATTTCTAGAAGAATATAATGAAGAATAATAAGAGATAATGATTGAAAATAGAGTAGAATTGAACCAAGAGATGAGAAGGAATTCTTCTCTTGTATTGTACAATGACTATACGGGATGCATTATATAGATAATACAAAGAAAACTATAATATGGAAATAAGAATAGAAAGGAAACTAATTAATGTACAAAGGAAAAAGGAAAGATGGGAGTAAATTGTCATGATTGCAGAAGATATCACAATTATTGCAAGAGGAAAGTTCTGGAGCTTTCCTTAGACAATACGATTGGAATAAGGCATGTTTCCTTTCTTCATGAGCTTCCTAATATGAGAGATATGCTAGAAAATAGTTTCCTTAACAGTTTACACCAATGTTTTCTTTTTTGAACGAAAGACTGAAAACTAACTATCGAGATTTTGAATAATCTAGACACATCTTTTAAAAATAAGATTGATGCATGTTTGATTTAAATTATTATTTTTTTGTTTCAAATTGTTTATATAGTAGATATCGAGGTATTCTTTTATTTAAGATAGATTTATAAAAAGAAAAATATATCTAAGATAGATTTATTCTTTTATTTAAGATAGATTTATAAAAAGAAAAATATATCTATGTAAGATATGTCCTACATGGAATTTCAAAATATGAATGTGTATATTTATCTAAGTAAATACCTCTTGCAATTGTAACACTTAGGTCAGGATGTGTTTGGTGGTACAGTATATTTAAAATATTTAATTCGATTACTTTTAACATTAAGAAGCACATTCTTTTTCGATTATATGTTTGGTGGTACAGTATATTTAAAATATTTAATTCGATTACTTATAACATTAAGAAACACATTCTTTTTTGATGATGTGTTTGTTGGTACAGTATATTTAAAATATTTAATTCGATTACTTATAGCATTAAGAAACACATTCTTTTTCGATGATCTTTCTAAAAAATTACATGATTAAAAGTGAAAGGTTTTGTGTATAAATGTGAGTAATGATAAAACATGTGAAAGATGACTTACGATAATCCCCGAGATTAATCATCAACTCTTTATAGCTTAGCTTTTTGGAAGTGATCCGTGGATTCGGGAGGAAGCCGAAGCATTACAAATGACATCAGAGGAATATAATGATTTGGGATTAATGGCGGTAAATATAACACGGTGTTGAAATCTGTATAGCGATGAAAAGAATTTAAAAGATTTGATTTGATTATTTATAAAATCAAAGTACACATAAGATTAACTTTCGGACGTATAAATAATAATAACAAAACATTTAACTATTAATATATTAGAAATTGAACTCGCACGATATCCGGATGGTTATTTTATTTATCACAATAATATATTTATTAATTTTAATATTATATCATAAATATTATCTTGCGTAAAATCATATGATAATAAATAGTTATCAAAAATTGGATCCAAAAATATTATATATAAATCAAGTAGAAATAATAGATTCAAACAAATTTTTATTTATACATATATATATCCATTTTAGAGTAATTTTAATTGTTTATATATTCTTATATAATGCAATTCGGGATATAAAAATGATCAAACTGATAATTATAATTTATAATTATATTATACAGTCTCTTATGTTCGTATTAACTTGCAAATCGACAAAGACTTTTACATATATGCACTATGATATATAAGTTCAAGAGTTGTTATTAAAGAATTCATTTTATCAAAATGCTACATATAATCAATTGTTTTCATAATATCTAAACATGTTCTACATGTTTCATATATTTTTTCAATCGCCAAACAAAAAATGATTAATATGTGTGAACTTTTATTAAAAATGGTAAAAAAATTGTTAAATATAAATTATTATAGTTCAATAATAAGATTAAAGAAAAGAAATTTTTGATATATTATCTCAGAGATTCAATGAGGAGGGTGATTGTTTCGAAAACCGCGGCACAAGAGAGCAAAAAAGAGAGAGTAGGTGGGGTAATTAGAGGAAGTGCGGGATGATAATTAGGAGGAAGAAGTTTTCTCTTCCATGATAATCAACGGAAGATCCATAATTTTCACAATCAAGTAAATAAATGAAACAATTTATGCCCTTTCCCAATATTAACTACATACCAACGACTAAAGAAAGAAGGAAAAATATATAAAAAATACAAATTTAAGATTCTATGTGTTTAAATTATGGAAATATGTGAATTTGGAATATTTTAAAGCAAACACTTGATTTGTGAAGAAAATTTGATATTTAAATTTACGTTTAGAGTTAAAAGTTTTCAGACAATACCTAATGAATCGAGAAAAATAAACTAGTGTTCAGTATGAAATTATATTTATTATTATTTAAGTATATGTAAGTATTTATTTATTATTATTAATATTATTATTATAATGATTTTGTTTTCCACTAACATTGTTGTAAATATGTCTTTCTATATATATATATATATGTACATATAAAATTTATTAAGCAAAAGATCTACGGTATTTTTCTTGGAAAATTGTAAATACATTTGATTTCATCTTTAGAAAAATTCTTAATATATAAGAAATAAACAACGATATATATGAAATCATTGAACATATATAAACTACATGTTCAATATGATTAACTATGGATGATTTCAACCAAAATTTGTACTTTATTTTAATATAATAATTCATATATATAAATAAAAAAATATATATGTTACTCTCAAATTATAGAGCATATTTTGGTTATTATGTTAAATCGAATTGCAACTTTTGCGTCAGTCAGTTTGAAATTTTTGTTGCTCCTAACTATATCAAAATTATTAATCTCAAAGATTACTCATTTTTATAAATGAGTTGAAACAATTTAAAAAATTGTAAGGTATTGATGTCTGAATCAAAATTCAACTGAAGAAAAACTGATCAAATATATATGAGTTATTATAAAATAAGCCAAAATTGATTGTTCTAACTATATTTGAATATCGTCTTATAATAAAAAAATTAAATTGATAGTATTTATTAAAAGCTTACAAAACATATATATTTATTATATTGAATATCTTATAAACCCTATCTTTTAAAAAACAAATAAGACAAGTTATGAATCATAAAATATTCATCCTTGTTTAGATTGCTAGATACTAAGAAATCATAATTTTTTCCTCCTTTCAAAATCTAGATAAATAAACGCATTCATTATGAAAAAAACATTAATGTATAAATCTTTCAAGAAAAATATAATAATATAAATGTTGAATTAAAAATATAAAGAATTATTATATTGTATATATTTAAAATAAATTAAAATAAAGTTATATCAATAATAACAATAATAATCCAAATTAAAAAATAATAATAGTAGTAATAATAAATGTTAAATCTCTTTATTGCAAGAGTTATTTTGTTATAATGTCTAAGTAACAAAACATACAACTATTCTTCCAATGAAAATAAATCATATTTTATCATATGTCGATACTCTTATTATAAATAAAATAAAATAAATAAAAAAAAATTCTAACCTAAAATTTTCATTTTCTCCAATCATTCTCGTTGTCTCCTTCCTCGTTACTTTCATCTCTTTTATCCCATGCTTTCATTCATTTTCTCTCTTTCCTCTGTGAGACAATATCAGTTAAAAACGCGAAAAAGATAGATTAAGGTGAGGATGAAAAACTTGCGAGAGGATAAGAGACTCGTGAAAAAATAAAATTTTCAGACGATGATAATAGATGAGATACGATATAAGAAATAGAAAAAAACGAATGTGAAAATAAAAAAGAAAAAGATAAAGGCAATAATAGAAGGTCTGAAAGATCGGACTCTAAAGAGTATTTTAGAACACTATCAATTATACATTATTACATAATTTACAAATAAAATAAATTTCAGTTTTATCATATCGGTTCTCTTTTTAATTTTTCTTTTCTAAATTTTATAAGATTATTCATTTGCACATTTAATAATATCATTTCCTTTTTTATTTGTTTTTTTAATCTTTTTCCTTAAAAAATCCCTAAAAATATTAAGGGGAAATATAAGGAAAAAGGAAAGAAGCTTGGAATCAAGAATCTCTCGATCTTATAGGTCTTCCTCTCGTTTATTCTCGTGATCCAGACACAGAAGCTGCAGTTTTCCAAATTTGGGTTTTTGTTTCCCCCTCTTATCCGATTCTTGAATTCTTGAAACCCTAACCATCGCATCAGGTAAATCTCCATTTTTTCAGTTTAATGCTTTCATTATTAGTTCTTAATCGATGATCGTTGCCTATTCTTCTTTCGTCTTGTCCTGAATCCTGATGTAGAAAGCTTCCCTTCTTTATGGCAGATTAAGATCTCTGTATTCGATTTTTTTCTTTGATTTTGCATAGTCTACGAGTTTCTTCTCTGCCTAAACCCGAAATGATCGCATTTGATTTTCAGCTGAAATTTCGAATTTGGAGATCCAATTTTGCGTTCCCTGTAGAAATCGACTCATGAATTTAATTTAATTAAACGGCTTTTTGGCGTTCACGTACATAGTTGTTGAGTAATTCTGATTTTTCTGAAGATTTGATTGGTAATTAAATGACTTTAGTTTCCATTTAATCTGTATTTCAATCTGTTGCTCCGATCTCATGGCTTTGATGATGATTGCTTTGTTATTTTTGCATACATTTTCGTCTTCTTCGCAGATTATTTCATGTATTTCCTTACTGAATTAGCCTGAGATTTGTCTAGCCCTCAGTTTGTTCAATGAAATAGCCAGAATTGTATGAAATTTCAGTGGCAGCGAATTTGTGATACTATGATTATTTGATTAGATTTTGAGTATCCTCTATTTATGAGAACGGTTTTCGTCTTATCGTGGGCAGAGATCTTATGTGAGTTTTGTGTCATTACGCAGATTTTACTGTCTTATCTGTTTGCTCCTTCATATCAACTAAGGTTCATGTCTGATCTCGACACCCAGATTCCTTCTACCTTCGGTGAGGTTCCATTTGTACAGATAATTTGGAATTTGATAAGAATAAAATGCAATTTTTGTTGAGGATGTGGGGTAGGATCTTGTCATGATGTATAATAAAACATTTGAAGCTAATGGACTCGATCTGTTTCAATTGGGTGGCGATAGATCCCTTTGCTGATGCAAATGCTGAAGACTCGGGTGCTGGATCTAAGGAATACGTGCACATTCGTGTTCAACAGCGTAATGGTAGGAAAAGCTTGACCACTGTTCAAGGACTGAAGAAAGAGTACAGCTATAGCAAGATACTGAAGGACCTTAAGAAAGAATTCTGCTGCAATGGCACCGTGGTTCAGGACCCTGAATTAGGACAGGTGTTTGTTTCTTCGATCTCTTTGGATCTGTTTGGTCAAATGGGACCTAAATTAGGTCAAATGGGACCTATATTAGGTCAAAAACCAAATAAAGTTTCAATCTTTGTTTGTCAATTGCTTATAGGTACTTCAGCTTCAAGGTGATCAACGGAAAAACGTCTCCACGTTTCTCGTTCAGGTAATCATAATCCTCTTGTACCAATCCTTAAAACATGAGTTGTTGGATTCTATGGCTGTTAGGACTTCGTATTGATTTGATTCGGAAGATAGATTCAATTATTGAAGATATCATTTGTTGGATTCTATAATCTTTGAACAGGCGGGTCTCGTGAAGAAAGATAACATCAAGATTCATGGTTTCTGAGTAGTTCTATAGTCCGTGAGTACAAACATAACTCTCGCTGTCTTTTTTATCCTTCGAATCAGTCTTATTATGGAGTGAATTTATGTGTTCCTCGTCTTGTTTCTGCATCTGTCTTTGATAGTTTGAGCTTTGTAATAGAATCCTTCTTCATTTACTGAATGAATATATTTTTTTTTTGCTTCTTTTTCTACCATTTTCCTACTCAGTTTCAGTCTCTTAAAAAAGGGTTATTGAATACTTAAATAGTGTTATTTTCTATAAGAAAATACAAACGAATGGAGATCTTTTCAATCATTTCTTATATGATTAATGTTCAAGAAATACTATGCATTAGTCGTACGTTGACTCGACGCCTAGCGCATAGAACGCCTAACGCATATGAGATAATAGCGATTGACGAAGAGGATGAGAGTCGGAGAGGTGTTACCGTTGAAGCAATGATAGAGGCAACAAATGAAGTGAACACCATAGTGAATAATAGAAGATAATAGCAGCGTTGTCCAGTTCGAGTTACCTGGATTAATCCGAACTCGGATCGATCCAAACAATCCGTAGCTTTAGAACATGGGTTACTTTTAAGAATCTAAAAATCATATGAGTTCAAATTTTAAAACCCATTTGGGTTGATTCGGTTCGGATAAAACATAAGGAGATCAATTCTACCTTTCTCTAAAAATTAACTATAAAATAACTTGATATTCTCAAATTGTCCTTACGATCCAGTGCGATCCAAATGACTTATATGACCCATAAGACTTTTCTAGTGCGATCCAAACGATCCTTATGACCAGTAAGACTCTCCCAGTGCGACCCATGAGACATTCGAAAATCTCTCGAAATCGCAGGAAATCACTAAAAGTCATTCGAAATCGATCGAAAATGTTTTCAATTTCGAAATCGTCTCTCGCTCCATCCATTCAATTTGGAAATAAGTTTTATTATAACAAAAATGTCAAACCGTATGTTTTTTCGCTAACAAAATATAAGAATACATATATCTTTTCTTGTTTACGAGGATATGCGTGAAGTCTAATTAAAAAAAACTAAAAAACCTAGTTTGTCTTTCTTCTTCTGTTTTCTTTCCATCCGTGGTCGACAGTTTTTTCTCTCTTTTCTCTCCACAAGTCGTCAACCGTCTCTTTGCTCTTTTCTCCCCATACACCGTTGATTGTTTCTTTTGCTCTTCTATGTCTTCTTGTCTCCTCGTGTCGTCCGTTTCCTCTGTCTTCCGTGCTTTGTTTTCTGTCTTGTCGGCGTGCTTCGTCGTTCATTTTTTGCTATGTTGTCATTCGTGCTCTAACACGTCGCCCATGCTTGTCGTTTTGCATGCTGCGGACCGTCCTCCACGTGCACTATCCTTTGTGCTCTGATCCATCGTCTTGCATGCTTTGCTATGTCTGCTTGCTCGAGCAATCCGAAACGAAAAACATTTGGTTTCAATTCGAGTTCAGTTTTTCAATCCTAATAAAATAGGATTGAGCCGAGTTTATCTATTTTATATACTATTTTTGATAGACACATATTTATCTAGATATACTCTAGACTTATCCAGATATGTAAAATCTTAATTCGAGAAATTTGAACCGAAACCCGTACCAAAACCGTGGAATCTAAACTAAACCCAAATTGACTACGACAATTTGAACAAAAAAACCCTAATTTTCAATAACCATAGGACGTTTTGGTTATGTATTAAAAAAATTTGTCTAGATGGCTGCATTAACGCCACAACTGGCTGAGGTGGCCGATTAGAGAGAAATCAGAACGGCTCATTGTCGCCCAACGCTTAACCGGTAGATTTCTAGGACACTATTGGTTATATTTTTAATTGAATAATATAAAACCTTTGAAATCCGGTTTACCCTAACCGGTTGGTTTGACCTTACCAAACTTCAGCACATTCTCTCTGTACGGAAAATCACAACCGATATATATATATGTATATATCCTACATGAAAATAACAAACGTTTAGTTATGAAAACAAGTATATGGTAAAATGAAGGAATTATAATGGAAAACAATTCTGAAGACAAAACTACTAATATTTTCTTTACCAATTTAAAATAAAAAAACTAAATAAAAATCGTTATTTTTATTTTTTATATAAAAATATGAAGTTGAATAGCAGAGGGAAACGAAGGTAACAGAAATTCCTGCGTTGGTTTTTGAGTTTCAGTCGAAGAGAGAGAGAGAGAGCTTTATACTCTAGACTTATCCAGATATGTAAAATCTTAATTCGAGAAATTTGAACCGAAACCCGTACCAAAACCGTGGAATCTAAACTAAACCCAAATTGACTACGACAATTTGAACAAAAAAACCCTAATTTTCAATAACCATAGGACGTTTTGGTTATGTATTAAAAAAATTTGTCTAGATGGCTGCATTAACGCCACAACTGGCTGAGGTGGCCGATTAGAGAGAAATCAGAACGGCTCATTGTCGCCCAACGCTTAACCGGTAGATTTCTAGAACACTATTGGTTATATTTTTAATTGAATAATATAAAACCTTTGAAATCCGGTTTACCCTAACCGGTTGGTTTGACCTTACCAAACTTCAGCACATTCTCTCTGTACGGAAAATCACAACCGATATATATATATATATGTATATATCCTACATGAAAATAACAAACGTTTAGTTATGAAAACAAGTATATGGTAAAATGAAGGAATTATAATGGAAAACAATTCTGAAGACAAAACTACTAATATTTTCTTTCTTTACCAATTTAAAATAAAAAACTAAATAAAAATCGTTATTTTTATTTTTTATATAAAAATATGAAGTTGAATAGCAGAGGGAAACGAAGGTAACAGAAATTCCTGCGTTGGTTTTTGAGTTTCAGTCGAAGAGAGAGAGTGAGAGAGAGAGCTTTGGTCTTTTTAGAGAGAGAGAGAGAGAGAGAGAGAGATAAGTAACGAGTAAGCAAGAAGATCCCTCTCCTACTCCCTCCATTTCTTCCGCAGAAAGAGATTTCTCTCTTGATTTCGTGTTGAACATGTTCGAGTCTTCCGGATTCCAGGTAATCCTCAGGACATTCCGCCGATTTCTTTCTCTTTTCTTTGGTTTCGTTAGATTACGATGGTGTTCAAGGATTTTCCGCTATCTTGTGATGCAAGTTTTGTAGGTCTTTTCTTAGGTGTGTATCATTTGGGGAGTTTCTTCGGAGATTCTTTTCTTTTACGATCTTATAGAATTTCTCAGTTTTGTTCATGAAATCTGTGGTTCCATAGTATTTGCAACCTCTAATTTGTTGATTCAATCTGAGGATTTCGTAGTTTAAAGTTGAAAATGCGTGTAATGTATGATCTTCATTTGCTTTGAATTGGCTTGTAGAGAGGGTCTCATAACCGTGCTGGATTTCCTTGTTTCTTGAACTGTTAATCTGCAATTGCCGTGATTGCGTTGAGGTGAAACCTGGGGAAGATGGATTGTCAGAGAATAAGGTCAAAGATCCGAAAAAGCAATTTCTATACCTTTAGATGTCTAACACCCAAAACTACTGAAGATCAAAGGCCACATTCCATAAATGAACCAGGTTACACAAGAATAGTCCATTGCAATAGGCCTCTTATGCACCTGGCTAAACCCTTTAGGTACTGCTCAAACTACGTATCCACCACCAGATATAACATGCTTACCTTCTTGCCCAAGAGCTTATATGAACAGTTCCGCCGTGTTGCCAATATTTCCTTTCTCATAACTGCGATTCTCTCTGTGTTTTCTTTCTCTCCATTCAACAAATGGAGCATGATTGCTCCTTTCATTCTTGTGGTTGGGCTTAGTATCTTTAAGGAAGGAGTAGAAGATTGGAGTCGGTTTATGCAGGACGTGGGAGTAAATTCCAGAAAAGTTAGTGTTCACAAAGGGCGTGGTGAATTTGGAAAAAGGAAATGGAATAAGATCCGTGTTGGTGATGTAGTTAGAGTAGAGAAGGATGAAATTTTCCCTGCTGATTTGCTCTTGTTGTCATCGAGTTACGAGGATGGGATCTGTTATGTGGAGACAATGAATTTAGATGGTGAAACCAATTTGAAAGCGAAGAGATGTTTGGATGTAACCTTGCCTTTTGAGAATGATGAATCTTTTCAGAATTTCTCCGGAACGATAACATGTGAAGATCCAAACCCTGATTTGTATACATTTGTTGGAAATCTTGAATGTGAAGGTCAGGTTCATCCGCTGGATCCTAGCCAGATTCTTTTGAGAGACTCAAAGCTCAGGAACACTGCTTACATCTACGGGGTGGTGATATTCACTGGTCATGATACAAAAGTAATGCAGAATGCTACTATATCCCCTTCAAAGAGGAGCAGAATCGAAAAGAGAATGGACAGGATTATATGCATTCTCCTTGGGCTCCTTCTGGTCGTTTCTTTAATCAGCTCTATAGGATTTGCTTTGATGACACATTTGCAGATGTCAGATTGGTGGTACATACAACCAGAAGAACCTGATAAGTTAACAAATCCAACAAATCCTGCTCATGCTTGGGGTGTTCACTTCGCCACTGCTCTCCTGCTTTATGGCTACTTGATTCCCATCTCTTTATATGTTTCCATTGAGGTGGTAAAATTATTGCAAGCAACTTTCATTAACCGAGACTTGCATATGTACGATAGTGACAGTGAGACTCCAGCTCGAGCACGCACATCAAATTTAAATGAAGAGCTCGGACAAGTTCACACCATACTTTCTGATAAAACGGGAACTTTGACATGTAATCAGATGGACTTTCTGAAATGCTCCATAGCAGGTATTTCTTATGGTGTTCGTGCCAGTGAAGTAGAAGTAGCTGCTGCAAGGCAGATGGAGATGGATCTTGAGGAGCAAGATCGTGACACATCTCAAATTCCAAACTCGAATTCATCCGATATCGAGTTGGAGACCGTTGTTACTGCTAGAAATGAAGAGGATCAGACGCAGACCGTTGTTACTGCTAGAAATGAAGAGGATCAGGCGCAGACCGGCATTAAGGGGTTTAGTTTTGAGGACAACCGTCTAATGGACGGAAACTGGTTACTTGAACCTCGTCCAGAGGATATTTTGATGTTCTTCCGGATACTGGGGATTTGCCACACTGCTATTCCTGAGGTGGATGAAGATACAGGGAAGTTGACATATGAAGCAGAGTCTCCTGATGAAGTTGCTTTCCTAGTTGCTGCAAGAGAGTTTGGTTTTGAGTTCACTAAGAGAACGCAATCGAGTGTGTTTATCAGTGAAATATCTTCCTCATCAGGCCAACCAGTTGAAAGGCGAGTCTGTAACTTAACGGATTTACGTTACATTGTAATTGATCTCAAGAGTTCCATAATCATGAGTCTGATATTTTGCAGGGAATACAAGATTCTAAATATTTTGGACTTCACTAGCAAGAGAAAAAGAATGTCTGTCATCATTCGTGACGAAGAAGGGCAAATCCTTCTCCTCTGCAAAGGCGCCGACAGGTTGGTTGCATTGCTTCACTCTGGACTGGTTTGATTATAGGTGTTAATTCTTGTGCAGAAAAATCAGTTCTTTCTCTTGAAACTTTCAGCATCATTTTTGATCGATTAGCAAAGAAAGGGAATTCTTATCTAGGAGCTACCACAAAGCACTTAAATGAATATGGTGAAGCTGGCTTGCGCACATTAGCACTCGCTTATAAAATACTGGATGAAACCGAGTATTCAGCATGGAATAGTGAGTTCCTGAAAGCTAAAACTTTCGTTGGATCTGATCGAGATGCGATGCTTGAAAAGGTATCGGATGTGATGGAGAGGGAATTGATCCTTGTTGGTGCTACTGCAGTGGAAGACAAACTGCAGAAAGGGGTATGCTGTGTAGTTTATTCTGATTATTATATAAAACATTTGCCTTTTGATCACTTCAGATTCCCTCCAGCTTACTGTTCTCTGATCACTTTCAGGTCCCTCAGTGCATAGATAAACTTGCCCAAGCTGGTCTCAAAATATGGGTTTTGACAGGTGATAAGTTGGAGACGGCAATAAACATAGGGTTTGTTCTCTAAAATGTTGCTGATAACGTGAACCCAGAACTTTATTTCTTTACAAGAGCTTAAGTTCTTTGTTTTCCCATGGCAGATATGCCTGCAGCTTACTCCGACAGGGTATGAAGCAGATCTCCATTGCGCTGACAGATGCAGAGGAATCATCCCAAGACCTCAGAGCTGTATGTATTAGATCGATACTATTAACACCTGTAACATTGACCGATATGAAACCCGTTGATTGTCATTGATGTTCAGGTGAAAGAGAGCATTTTGATGCAAATCACAAATGCTGCAGAGATGATCAAGACAGAAAGGGAACCACATGCCGCTTTTGCTTTGATCATTGAAGGGAAAACACTTACATATGCTCTGGAGGATGATGTCAAGTCTCAGTTTATCGCCCTGGCGGTTGATTGTGCATCTGTCATTTGCTGCCGTGTCACTCCCAAGCAGAAAGCACTTGTACGTATGATCACTTCCGATATTCTTAATTCACTTAAAAGTATAACAGATTTTGAAACATCTTATGAATGTGTAAGCCCAGGTAACTAGGCTAGTGAAAGAAGGAACAAAGAATGTGACTTTAGCAATCGGGGATGGTGCAAATGATGTCGGAATGATTCAAGAAGCTGATATTGGTGTCGGTATAAGCGGTGTGGAAGGGATGCAGGTGACTAAATTATTCTCAAATACAATGTGAGATACCAAAGTTACACTGATCAGTTTCTGAGAAAACCCTCTTTATATTTACAGGCTGTAATGGCTAGCGACTTCTCCATAGCTCAGTTTCGGTTTCTGGAGAGGCTACTCGTCGTTCATGGTCACTGGTGCTATAAAAGATTAGCACAGATGGTAAATATTTTGTATCTATATTAATGACTAATACATCTAATCTTGATTTGTCTTACTTGTTTTTGCAGATTTGCTATTTCTTCTACAAGAATGTAGCTTTTGGCATAACTCTCTTCTTCTATGAAGCTTACACCAAGTTTTCTGGTCAATCCATATACAATGACCCTTATTTGCTACTCTTCAACGTTGTGCTCACATCTCTCCCTGTCATCAGCCTTGGAGTTTTTGAACAAGATGTTCCTTCTGATGTCTGCTTACAGGTCAGTCTGCTCATCTCAGTATATATATCATAAATGTTAAATGATAAAAATTTATATAGAAAATGTTAATTATATGAATAAACCCGTTTAAACCGACTTATATAACTCATTATTAAATGGATCGGGTTGACCATAAAACCCATTTTATTTTAATGGATTGGGTACAACCCAAGCCATTGACATCGATAAAGTCAGTCTGGTCATCTCAGTACGTACATCAATCTGCCTGTCACAACAAAAGATTTTAGGGTTTAGCGTTTAGGGTTTAACTTTTTCTTTCGTTTTTTATGGTTTAGTTCCCTGCATTATACCAACAAGGTCCCAAGAATCTATTCTTCGACTGGTGTAGAATATTGTGGTGGATGGTGAATGGAGTTTACTCATCCATAATCATCTTCAGTCTCAACATCGGAATCTTTTACGTTCATTCATTCCGTTACTCGGGCCAACCAGCAGACATGAACATCATGGGAACCATTATGTTCACGTGCATCGTCTGGGTGGTGAACGTTCAAATTGCATTAACGATGAGCCATTTCACGTGGATTCAACATTTCTTGATCTGGGGAAGTATAGCTTTATGGTATATTATCCTCTTCCTTTATGGAATGTTGCCCCCAAAAGTCTCTTTGAACATCTTCCACATACTCGTTGAAACTCTGGCCCCTGCACCCATATTTTGGCTCACGACTCTGCTCGTCATAGTGGCTGCTGCTTTGCCCTATTCTGCTCACATTTTGTATCAAAGAATGGTGAACCCTCTTGACCATCATATCATACAAGAGATCAAGCATTATAAGTACGACGCCGTGGACGAACAAATGTGGAGGAGGGAGTGTTCAAGAGGGAGAGAGACGACTAAGATTGGGTTCACGGCTCGTGTGGACGCCAAGATTCGCCAATGAGAGGAATCGACTAAGATTGGGTTCACGGCTCGTGTGGACGCCAAGATTCGCCAACTGAGAGGAATGCTTCAGGGGAGACCTTCGGTGAGTAGGATTACATCTAGCCAAGCTGGACCGTCTTCAAGTGCACAGACACAAACTTGAAGGGAATGACCCTTTTTTTAGTATACGATTAGATTTTAGGATTAGATTTGATATGGAAAAAGAAGGAAATTACCCTTTTTTTAGTATATGATTAGATTAGGATTAGATTTGATATTGACGAAAGAAGGAACTGACCCTTTTTTTAGTATACGATTAGATTAGGATTAGGATTTGATATGGCGAAACAAGGAAACAGAGAAATGTTGTCTTGTGTGTGTGTGTTTGTGTACATTACCGACCTATAGAGGAAGTATATGTGACACGTAGATAAAGAAGATAGGTTTCTTGTATATTCCACTTCAACGATATTTTTGCATATTTTTTCTTTTATATTGAAACGTGATATATGCACATATTTTATGAACTACATAGTTTCAATAATAAATCATTTACGGATGGGCGGTCCGTTACATTTATGAATGGATTTACGACGGATGGCAGACTGGTTACAATAGTCGTTTGCAACCGTCTGAAACTTATGGATGGAACTGTCTGTAATTTATGAATGGTTCTCATGTTCGTTCGAAATTTACATATAGTGGTATACGTTCCTCTGTAAATTCGTACGAAATACTGTTTATTTGGATTTGTTGACAAGTTAGGGACGTATATCATTTGGTCTCTTATCCGTCTGAAAATTGTTTATATCAACCGCGAAAAAATATCATTTCTTCTGCGTAATATCATTTTTATATCTCTTATTATAATGACATAATCACTAAGGTCAAATATTTTGTTTCAAGATCATATATATACAAAATAATTGATATAAAAACTCAATGTGTCTCGAATAAGGGAAAATTTATCTATATATACGAATGATCTGTGGTCGAATTCTTAAATTGTTCAAATTTACGGACGGAATGGATATTTATAATTTACGGATGATTATCATGTTGACGATTCTCATGTTTTGTTAGGAATTTATGTACGGTGGCATCCGTTCTTTCATAAATTTGGACGAAAATACCGTTTGTCTCATATTACTGAGAGGTTAGAGACGTTTATCATTTGGCCCCTAATCCATTTTCATATGTTTTTAATCCGTTTGAAAATTTCTAATATAATCCACACAACAACCTTTCGCTTTTGCTATACAAAATTATCATTTTTCTATTTAGTATCATCTTTATATTTCATATTATGATGATATAATCGTAAAGATCAAATATTTTTGTTTCAAGACAATGGATGTACAAAATAATTGATGTGAAAACTCAATGTGTCTTGAATAAAAGGCAAATTCGTCTGGATATATGAACAATTTGTGATCGAATTCTTAAATCGTACGAAATTACGCATCTGTAATCTGCGGATGGTTCTCATGTTCTTTCAGAATTTACATACTATGGAATATATTCATTTGAACGGATGAAAATGCGTCTGTCTTAAATTACTGACAAAAAAACTCTTGGAAAGTTGCTTGAGTGTATGATGCAGATTGCTAACACTTGTTAAGCGAGTATTTTTTAACTTAGGTTTTTATATTCATGGTCTATCTTAGAATGAGTTAACCGGTATTCTCGAGTGCATTGTAATATAATACAAGTATACCTGGAGATTGATGTATAAATAAAAATAATAATAGTTCAGTGAAATACAATTTTTTACTTCTATATTTTCGCTATATATGTTGTCTTTAAATTTTTCAATTGGTATCAAAGCAGATCACCAAATATAGATATTTTATCTATTATTTGGTATGAGATCATAAATTCAACATGGAAGGTCCAAAATATATGCAATCTTTTGAAAATAAATTATGTTTGTGCATATGATTATAGATATTAGAAGGTGAAGATGTGATCTAATATCAAAGGTATTGAAGAGGATGTGTGTGGATAATTAAGAATGGTAGTCCACCTATAGTAGTAGATGAACATGGAAACACCAAAGCAAAACCAGTGGAGACACGTTGAGAGAAATGAAATTTGACATAACACTTCTATTGTAGTTTTGGCATCTGTGGATATGAATGAATTCAAGTAAATTCATGGATGCAAATCAGCAAAAGAAATATGGGATACACGGGAAACCATACTTGAAGGTGCATCAAATGTTTAGAGAACATGTCTCGACATATATAATACGAAAGTGTCAAGAAAATCAGTGAAATGATGAATACACTTGCTAACAAAACAAGTGTAATTGATCAAGTTTATGAAGAGTACCGTGTAGGAATGACGAATGATTTAACGTTCGTCTTTTTTGCTGATGTAATGCTTATGTAACATTGATGTGGTGAAAATAATTTGATGACTTGACATGTTAGATGCTTTGTTTTTCTTCATTAACTCGAGTTTAAAATATGAGTTCTTAGTCACGGAGATACCGAAAAATTTAGAGTGAGAGATTTCACGTTATTCTGTCTATACATTTACACATACCTATATACCAATGTTCTAATAAATTTTAGACGCTACGTGCTAAAACCTTGAAACCTATGAATTCGAGTTCGGATACTCTTAAAATCTCGGATACTCGACTTGTGTCCAGCCTTAGTCTATGCGGTATTGAAGAGGATGTGTGGGGACTTTTAAGGATTGTAGTCCACCTATGCTAGTAGATGAAGATGGAAACACCAAAGCAAAACCAATGGATTAGTGGACACGTTGAGAGAAATGAAATTCAACATAACACTTCTACTATAGTTTTGGCATCTGTGGATATGAATGAATTCAAATAAATTCATGGATGCAAATCAGCAAAATAAAATATGGGATACACAGGAAACCATACTTGAAGGTGCATCAAATGTTTAGAGAACACATCTCGACATATATAATACGAAAGTGTCAAAAAATCAATGAAATGATGAATACACTTGCTAACGAAACAAGTGTACTTGATCTAAGTTTATGAAGAGTATTGTGTAGGAATGACGAATGATTTAACGTTCGTCTTTTTTTTGCTGATGTAATGCTCATGTAACATTGATGTGGTGAAGATAATTTGATGATTTGACATGTTAGATGCTTCGTTTTTTCTTCAATAAATCGAGTTTAATTAAAATATGAGTTCTTAGTCACGGAGATACCGAAAAATTTAGAGTGGGAGATTTCATGTTATTTTTTCTATACATTTACACACACCTATATATCAATGTTTTAATAAATTTAAATTCTAGGTGCTAAAACCTTAAAACCTATGAATTTGAGTTCGGATACCCGACTTGTGTCCACCCTTAGTCTATACAGTATATATAGAAAATAAAAAATAAGTTTAAAAATATATAAATATTAGTATATATAGACACACACACTCATACCAACACACATAACTATATAAATATATAAATAGAAATATATATATATTCATATACAAATTTGTATACACACACATATATTCATATACATCTATATATATAAAAACACATATATATGCATATATTTACACATACATATATGTATATAACACATAAACACAACATATATAAACTTATATTCCTAATAAAAGGACGTCCTAAAGCCCAACTATAACTTGATTAGAAAACGGCAGACTTAGCGAACGATTCCACAACACTTGTGATCTAGTGTTGATAAGCCGGTGAACAATTTAAAATCTCTCTAAGAGTTCTGTAGCTAAATCTCTAGGATTAGAAAGAAAAAGACAATATCAATTCATTATAACTTATTTATACAACGGGTCTTATATTTATAAGGACCAAATAATAATAGAAAACTAAAAAAAGATAACTTTAAAAAAACTCGGTGAAATCGCTCGGTTGAGCAGTAGTATCGCTCGGACAAACAGACGTATCGTTCGATCAAGTGCCGCATAAGTTTTAACCCTAAAATCCAAAAGAAATATATCATATTGGTCGAGATAAAATGTTCGGGTCTAGCATTGTATTACTCTGACCGAACACCCCGACCGAAGCACAATTTTGCTCTATCGGAACATTGTTTGATCCTCCTGTTTATTGATCCTCTCAAACTCTTCTCCTTGTAAAAACCTCTTGTAGGATTTCTTATGTGTTCCTTGACATCTTCATGGGGTCATTATACATTCTTTCATGTCTAATTATACGAAAACGTCTCGAAACTCATTTCCCTCATCTCTCATTGTTTGTCCTCGTGTGAACACTGCTTGAAGTTTTTTTGTCTTGGTCCTCGATAATTTGTCCTCATGAAAGTTGTGGTGGATCTAAGATCTCGTCCTTATAGTTCTTTCATTTTTTTACAAGGTTTTATCCTCAAATCATGTTCTTTAATTGCATGGAAATGAGCCAACTCAGGAAATTTTAAAATCAAATTTACAATGTACTTACCTCGTAACTCACTTTTGTAGGTGTTAGGGTTGATGCATGTCTAAAATGTCCAACTCCTTGCATCAGAAGCTGCAATTTATTCCTCTGTATGAGCCTTTATGTGCGTATATGCACTCATATCCCATCTCTTGGCTGAAAGATTGTTCACACCACATCTAGCTTTTTCTTTTTATTTGGTGGTTTCTTCTTCCAAAAATCACCTTGAAACCCCTAAGATGAATTAGGAAAAAAACTAGACACAAGATGAATTGAGTTGTTTTGAAATAACACCTCTTTGTGCGCAATTGAGATAAAAACGTTGTTGTATCCTCATGAGTGTGATCTCACGACCTCTGTATGGGTTTCTCTCAAGACCTCACTATTTTTGTGATGATCTTTCTCATAATCACTCGCATTCTTACATCTCTCGTCCCTTAGTAGTTTCTCCCTCCTGTCGTGTAATTCCTTATGCTCTAGTCGAGCATTATGTGATCCTTATGTTTTTTGTTGCTCTCGATATCTTTTCCTTATAGGGACCTCTTGTAATTTTTCTTAAGTGTTCTTTGACGTCCTCATGGGGACATTATCCATTCTTTCATATTCAATTGTACAAATACGTCCCAGAACTCCTATGCCTTGCCTCTCATTGTTACAAAACCCTTCTCGAAACTCTTTTGCTTTGCTCCTCGTTACTTTTCCTCGTGAAATTTCTCGAAGCTCTTTCGAAACATTCAAATATGATTGACAGATTTTCCATATATAAATAGATTTCATATCTATTATATTTTTCTTTATAAATATCAATTCATAACACTAGAACATGATTTATGTATTATTTATTGATATGTCATGGATGAATTCATTTTATATTTTTAGTTAAATTTTAATTTTGAAAACTGATGTGGATTATATGTTTAAAAAACTACAAAGAGAAATGAAAACACGAGAGAAAGAAGATGATCTGTTATAATTAGGAGTGTATAAAATAGCCCGAGCCCACGGGCCCACCCGAAGTCCGCCCGAAAATACGCGGGCTCGGGCTGTGAAATTAACGGCCCGAATGGAATCGAGCCTTTGGGCTCGGGCCATCTGAAAAACCCGTTTTTTTAGAGCTCGGCCCGTCGGGCTTCGGGCCGCCCGATCGCGCATTAGCATTAGGGGTTTTCAGCAAAAATCGAGTTTTGGGTTGCCTCTCTCTCTGTTTCGATTCGAACATTAGGGTCTCGAGCTTCTGTCCTCCTTCCTCACGCACGCCTCCACCGGTCCTCTCCTCCAGCGTCCCCGCCGGTCCTCTTCTCCAGCGTCTCCCTCCTCCAGCGTCCCCGCTCGAGTTTCGTCGTCACTCGTTCGAGCTTATGTCCTCCTTCGTCACTTCGTTCGAGCTTCTGCCCTTCCCGTCGTTCCTCTCCTCCAGTGTCCCCGCCGGTCCTCTCCTCCAGCGTCTCCCTCCTCTAGAGTCCCGTTCGAGCTTCTGTCCTCATAGCCAGAAGGTATATTCACTCGTGTATTCCCTCACCGCCAGAAGGTATATTCACTGGAAAATTAGGAACCGAAGGGAATTACAGATTAGGAAAATTAGGAATTGTTAGGAATTAGTACAGATTAGGAAAATTAGTCATTGAATCATTTCACTCGTTTGTCGATTGTGTTAGAAAAATTAGGTATTGAATCTGTAAAATGATGGTGTTAGTAAAATTAGGATTTAGAGTCTGTAAAATTAGGATTTGATTATATTTTTATCACAGATTGCAAATGGACGATAATTTTCGTCATGCTGAGCAAACGGTAGATGAGCAAACAATAGATGATCATGCTCCCCTCTAGTCTCGTTCGAGCTTCTGTCCTCACAGCCAGAAGGTATATTCACTCGTGTATTCCCTCACCGCCAGAAGGTATATTCACTGGAAAATTAGGAACCGAAGGGAATTACAGATTAGGAAAATTAGGAATTGTTAGGAATTAGTACAGATTAGGAAAATTAGTCATTGAATCATTTCACTCGTTTGTCGATTGTGTTAGAAAAATTAGGTATTGAATCTGTAAAATGATGGTGTTAGTAAAATTAGGATTTAGAGTCTGTAAAATTAGGATTTGATTATATTTTTATTGCAGATTGCAAATGGACGATAATTTTCGTCATGCTGAGCAAACGGTAGATGAGCAAACAATAGATGATCATGCTCAACAAACGATAGAAGATCATGACGACGGAGACGATCAACCTACTCCTCAAGTAAGTGGTTCTAACAAAAGGAAAAGATATGATGTTTGGGCACATTTGATTAGTATAAATACTACTCAAACCAAATGCAAATATTGCGATAAAGTGTTATCCGCAATATCAAGTAGGGGTACATCTCATTTGAAACGTCATGTGGATAATTGCAAGTGTAGACCTAGGACCAACAATCCATTGGAAATGTTGATTGATCATGATGGAAAGTTGAGGGCAAAGAAACTAGATCAGCTCACTTTTAGAGAAAAACTTGCTAGGTGCATAATTGCTCATGAGCTGCCATTCGCATTCATTCAGTACCCGATGTTTAGAGAGTTGGTTTATTATCTAAACCCAGATGCGAAATTTATATGTAGAAATACTCTGATGGCTGATTGTTTGCAATTGTATGAGCGTGAGAAACAGTTGTTGATGACTGAATTAGGAATGGTTCGTAGTAGAATTTGTTTAACTACGGTTCTTTGGACCGCAATAAGCCATGAGGGATACATATGTGTAACAACACATTATGTTGATAAAAATTGGCATTTGGCTAGTAAGATATTGTCTTTCACGACTATACCTCCTCCGCATACTAGACTAGAAATATCGAACAAGATAATCGCTTGTTTGAAGGATTGGGGTATTGAGGATAAAGTGTTTTCGATTACCGTAGATAATGCTACATCTAATGATAGTTTGATGTCCATCTTAAAACATCGCATGCAACCACAAAATTTGTTGATGTGCAAGGGAGAATACTTTCATGTAAGATGTAGTGCACATATATTAAATCTTATTGTGCAAAGTGGATTAAAAGTGATTGAAGGTGCATTACAAAAGATCAGAGAGAGTGTGAAATATTTAAAAGGATCTGAGTCGAGGATGAGGATGTTTAAGGAATGTGCAGAACAACATGGAATTGAAATTGGGGTTTCTTTATCTATGGATGTTAGCACTCGTTGGAATTCAACTCATGTTATGCATGAAAATTGATGAAGTTCGAAGTAAGATGTTTTCGCTTTATGAAGAATACAAAATCAAATTTGGAGTTCCTACATCTTCGACATCCTCTCAAGACACCAGCAAGAAAACGACCAAAGGCTGTAGTTCGAGTTATTTTGATGTAAGTTGTTTCTTTTATATTCATCATTTAATATTTGGTTTCTTTATATAATTTTTTATTATTTATATTTATAGGATATTGTTGACTTCGACGACAAAGTACCTTTTTCGGATGATGGATTAGGATCAGATTTGGATAGATATCTAAGAGATCTTAAGATACATGTGCAACGAAATTCGGATTTGGATGTCTTGGATTTTTGGAAGTCTGAAATTTATGGTAAAGAACTATCGTTAATGGCATCCGATATTTTAAGCATTCCTATTACCACGGTTGCTTCCGAGTCTTCATTTAGTGCTGGTTCGAGGGTGCTTAACAAATATCGAAGCCGCTTGTTGGTTTCTAATGTTCAGGCGTTAATTTGTGCTCGTTCATGGCTATTTGGCTATTCCAGAGTTCGTACGTATCTACTTATTATTTGATTTTCATATCGTTCATTATTTGATTTTCGTATTATTTATTCATTGTCTTGTTAAACAATTACAGGTACTGCTAACTT
>CM071867.1:1515605-1567435 GCA_036759665.1 Gynandropsis gynandra
GATATGCAAGTTCATATGTTTGAATGTTGAAGTTTCAGAATTTGATGTTTCTTTTGATTATCTGATGTTTCTATTTTTATTTTAGTTAGACAATTTAAGGATTTCGTAACGTTTTTAATGTAATTCGGAACACTTTAATTAATGAAAAGACATTTTAGATACGTTTTTACATTAACCCATGGACTGTCCGAAACCCTCTCGAAACCCGCCGGACCGGGCCGCGAGCTGTATTATTTTGGCCCGTTTGAATTCGGGCCGGGCCGGACCCGAACCCGAAAGCACCGGGCCAAAACGAGCTCGAGCCAGACCGGCCCGAATTACACCCCTAGTTACAATGAGATGGGTGATGATAGAGTTTAGTTTGGAGGGTTTTGGATGAAGGTTTAACTTTACCATCTAGTTTTACATTTAGTAAAAAAGGGATTTAAAAAATGCACTTTTAATGAAGCAATTAAGAGTGAAAAAGGATTACAAAGACAGAAAAAGGAGGAAAAAATAATACTGCTTAATAAGAGGATTAAATGGTCAGAGTATGTTCGTAGGGAATAACAAACAACCATTGTTTTTAACAAAAACATAACACTAGAAAATTAAAAATTAATGAGAAAAACGAAAGAAGAATCCGCTTTCCAAAAGTCGGGTGTGTCAAAATCAAATAGAACCTTGCGAAACAAAAAAAACCTTCTTCTCAGGCAACGGTGGCCTCACAGCACAGCGGGCGATGGACTGACCACTACGCTCCCCCCTCTTTCTCCTCCTCTGTCTTACAGAAGATCGGCCACGTTCGACGGAAGCTCCTCCACGACCACGTTGTAAAACTTCTGAATATCAAAGAGCATTCTTTCATCATCCCGAGTCACAAAGTTAATCGCCACACCCTTTCTTCCGAACCTTCCACTTCTTCCAATACGGTGAAGGTAATTCTCAGGCTGGGTTGGAAGGTCGTAGTTAATGACCAGTGAGACTTGCTGAACATCGATACCACGGGCCAAGAGATCTGTCGTGATGAGGACACGGGAAGAGCCTGACCTGAACTCCCTCATGATGATGTCTCGGGTGTTCTGGTCCATGTCTCCATGAGTGGCAGAGACAGTGTGGTCACGGCTTCTCATTTTGTCTGTGAGCCAATCCACCTTACGTCGGGTGTTCACAAAGATGACACTCTGGGTGATGGCGAGGGTTTCGTACAGATCACAGAGTGTCTCGAGTTTCCACTCTTCCTTCTCGATGTTGACATAGAACTGCTTGATACCTTCAAGAGTGAGCTCGTCACGCTTTACCAAGATCCTCACAGGCTTGTTCATGAACTTCCTAGTGATCTCAAGAGCCTCCGGTGGCATTGTGGCTGAGAACACACCGACCTGAATCTTGGGCGGTAGAAGCTGGAAGATATCATAGATCTGAAACGCGATAACATTTGCAGTTAAGCCTCTTTCATGTTAGAGTAACACAAACATTATGGAAAAAAACAACAAACCTGGTCCTTGAAACCTCGGGAGAGCATCTCATCAGCTTCATCGAGAACAAACATCTTGATGCAATCAGGACGGAGGGATTGCCTGCGCAGCATGTCAAAGACACGACCAGGAGTTCCAACCACAACATGGACACCAGCCTGGAGGATACGTTGATCCTCACGAACACTGGTACCACCAACACAGGCATGAACCTTGACACCGAGGTAATCCCCCAGAGCCCGCATGACTTTCTCAATCTGCTGGGCAAGTTCCCTAGTGGGAGCCAGAACCAAAGACTGGCACTGGACAATGCTGTAGTCAAGTTGCTGCAAAATGCCAGAGCAGAAAGTTGCAGTTTTCCCGGTACCAGACTGAGCCTGCTGGATCACATCAAGACCCTTGATGAATGGGACAATTCCTCTTTGCTGAATCGCAGACGGCTTCTCAAAACCTAGAAAGCAAGCACATACACAGATGAGGTAAAATCAAACGAGGAAGAAGTACCCAACAAAATTCTCTGAGAATATTCACCTACCATATGCGTAGATACCCCTGAGGAGGTTTTCTTGCAAACCCATGGAGTCAAAGCTTTCGTAAACCTCATCATAAGAGGTGAAGAATTCCTCGCCACCATCAAGCCTACACATGAGCATTATACAATCAGTAAACCGAACAGAACATATGACAGAACCCTCAAATTAAAGAGTTGCAATTAAGGACTCACAAATCATTCAACTTTTGGTCGAATTGTCGCGCATCAAACTGAGTACCCTCTGGTGCCAAACCTGCCATGACTGCATAATAGAAGAACATTAAGTGGTTTTGCAAGAGCATAAAAGATAGAAGTAACATATAACAATAACACAAAGAGATTTTCAAATAAAAGCATGTAACAGAAAAGCCAAACTTGTAGACCACCAAAAGGAGAATACAAGCATTAAGATCTGTCTATGATGTTCGGAGAGGATATATCAAAAAGGCATATGGTTATCCAACAGCATAGACACCACTCGACCTATCTCTCCTTATTATTAGGGATCCATTTAACAGATACAGTAAAAGGGACGTGAAAGAGAATAAGCGAAGTACTCGTCAAATCCAGAACCACAACACCGAAACCCTAAAACGCAATAGACTTGAAAATTCCCCTTTCCCTATTGTACAAAAGCTAACCGATTCATCAATTATATATCCCACATACGTCGGATATTCGTTATCATCATCATCATCATCATCATATAAGTGAAATTCCAAAATCTAAAGGGAAAATCAAATTCCATCCACGAGAATGCATAGGCAAACACGATACACAACACATCCATAAACATCAACAGAAGAAAATCAGACAACGTAAAGATTCAAATAACAAAACATTCGAACCGACCCACAAGCGATTGAAAACCGACCCAAACGAACCACAAAAAGCAGAGATCCAATCACACATCGAGGAACAGCGCAGACAAATCACAAGAAAAAAAAGGATCGACCTTTGCGCACAATAAAAAAGGAAGACAAATATGAACCTGAAGCTGAGTTGATAGAGATGAAAGCTAGAGAGACAAAAAGTTAGGGTTTTCTAGAGAGCTTGAATCTCCCAAACTCGGATCTGAGAGAGAGAGAGAGAGAGAGACTGATGAATTGAGAAAAGCAACAGAGGCCGAGAACCTGACTTTTTATATTCCACTTCACGCGTGCGGTGTTAGGGTTTTCCTAATTACGAAATCGTCTCCTCTGATTTTTTGTATTTCCTTTTTTACCCTCGTTTCTGCCTTCTTATTACTTTTTTGTTTTTAACAAGGAAATCGAAAAGTGTATTTTCCTTTTTTTATATATTGTCGTTGTCAGGAAAGTGATGTGCTTTCCTCACCTCATGTTTAACTCTACCTTTTTTTAATACATAAAATAATTTCAATTAATGAACAATAAGTATATATATATACCAATAAAATATTTATTTATTTATTTATAAAAAAAGATAAAAATTATTCTAAACTTATTTGAGAAAATATAGCATCTAAGAAATTATTTATTAGTTAAATTAAATGTGCAACTTCTCATTAATTATAATTATACGTTTATCACCACAAAAAGTACCATCAAGCCTACACATGAGCATTATACAATCAGTAAACCGAACAGAACATATGACAGAACCCTCAAATTAAAGAGTTGCAATTAAGGACTCACAAATCATTCAACTTTTGGTCGAATTGTCGCGCATCAAACTGAGTACCCTCTGGTGCCAAACCTGCCATGACTGCATAATAGAAGAACATTAAGTGATTTTGCAAGAGCATAAAAGATAGAAGTAACATATAACAATAACACAAAGAGATTTTCAAATCGAAGCATGTAACAGAAAAGCCAAACTTGTAGACCACCAAAAGGAGAATACAAGCATTAAGATCTGTCTATGATGTTCGGAGAGGATATATCAAAAAGGCATATGGTTATCCAACAGCATAGACACCACTCGACCTATCTCTCCTTATTATTAGGGATCCATTTAACAGATACAGTAAAAGGGACGTGAAAGAGAATAAGCGAAGTACTCGTCAAATCCAGAACCACAACACCGAAACCCTAAAACGCAATAGACTTGAAAATTCCCCTTTCCCTGTTGTACAAAAGCTAACCGATTCATCAATTATATATCCCACATACGTCGGATATTCGTTATCATCATCATCATCATATAAGTGAAATTCCAAAATCTAAAGGGAAAATCAAATTCCATCCACGAGAATGCATAGGCAAACACGATACACAACACATCCATAAACATCAACAGAAGAAAATCAGACAACGTAAAGATTCAAATAACAAAACATTCGAACCGACCCACAAGCGATTGAAAACCGACCCAAACGAACCACAAAAAGCAGAGATCCAATCACACATCGAGGAACAGCGCAGACAAATCACAAGAAAAAAAGGATCGACCTTTGCGCACAATAAAAAAGGAAGACAAATATGAACCTGAAGCTGAGTTGATAGAGATGAAAGCTAGAGAGACAAAAAGTTAGGGTTTTCTAGAGAGCTTGAATCTCCCAAACTCGGATCTGAGAGAGAGAGAGAGAGAGACTGATGAATTGAGAAAAGCAACAGAGGCCGAGAACCTGACTTTTTATATTCCACTTCACGCGTGCGGTGTTAGGGTTTTCCTAATTACGAAATCGTCTCCTCTGATTTTTTTGTATTTCCTTTTTTACCCTCGTTTCTGCCTTCTTATTACTTTTTTGTTTTTAACAAGGAAATCGAAAAGTGTATTTTCCTTTTTTTATATATTGTCGTTGTCAGGAAAGTGATGTGCTTTCCTCACCTCATGTTTAACTCTACCTTTTTTTAATACATAAAATAATTTCAATTAATGAACAATAAGTATATATATATACCAATAAAATATTTATTTATTTATTTATAAAAAAAGATAAAAATTATTCTAAACTTATTTGAGAAAATATAGCATCTAAGAATTTATTTATTAGTTAAATTAAATGTGCAACTTCTCATTAATTATAATTATACGTTTATCACCACAAAAAGTGGCCAAATAGAGTGGTGGATATGCATGCCATGTAAAAGTAGTAGTACTACAAATGATGATGATGGCCATGATGATGATGATGGCCATGATACATAAAATAATTTCAATTAATGAACAATAAGTATATATATATACCAATAAAATATTTATTTATTTATTTATAAAAAAAAGATAAAAATTATTCTAAACTTATTTGAGAAAATATAGCATCTAAGAAATTATTTATTAGTTAAATTAAATGTGCAACTTCTCATTAATTATAATTATACGTTTATCACCACAAAAAGTGACCAAATAGAGTGGTGGATATGCATGCCATGTAAAAGTAGTAGTACTACAAATGATGATGATGATGGCCATGATGATGATGGCCATGATACATAAAATAATTTCAATAAATGAACAATAAGTATATATATATATACCAATAAAATATTTATTTATTTATAAAAAAAGAAAAAAATTATTCCAAACTTATTTGAGAAAATAGAGCATCTAAGAAATCATTTATTAGTTAAATGTGCAACTTCTCATTAACTATAATTATACGTCTATCACCACAAAAGTGGCCAAATAGAGTGGTGGATATGCATGCCATGTAAAAATAGTAGTAATACGAATGATCATGATGATGATGGCTATGATGATGATGATGAAACATTAGTCAAATATTATATTCACAAAGAAGTCTACAACCACATATAGTTAACTTAACAAGACATAAATATCAGACAAAGAATCAAGAAATCCTTCAATTGCAAAATCTTTGAAGGGTTAAACTAAGATTTCATAGTTCTTGTCTGAGACCTAAAACTAAAACCAATATAGCTTTTTTTGTACACAAAATAAAAGAGGAATTTGATTAGTATTGGTCAGTAAAATCACCTGTCTGGTTTAGGTACAGATTCTCTGATGTCTGATCAGCCAAACTCATCAAGAGACATAACAAAGATGCCACGAAGAACTGTCTGAATCTTCGAAATTTCAGATCCCAATCAGAAGAGAAGATACAGTATGCTTAACCTATGAATACCTTTTCGCCCCGAGCACCTACAAGAATGAAAGCAAACTGTGATGATGATGATTATAATGATGATGATGATGATGATGATTATGAGAACAGTGAATTCATGATTTTCAAAGTTACATAGTTCGTATATATCCAACGCTATCTGGAGCATTGAGTCGCTATCTTCTGCCAATTTGGCAATCCGTTCTGCCTCCTTTACTGCTTCAGCCGCGAGGAAAGATTTGTTTTCAGCTTCTGCGACTTTATAGGCTGCTGCCATTGCAGCTTCTTCTTGTGTTTCTTCTAAGGCTGTCGATATTGGAGGAGTCGTTGGTAGCCAAGGCTTGGCGAATTGTTTCAAGGGCGGTGTCGCTTTTGTATCCATCATAGTACCATCACAGATCTTGTATCGGTTTTCTACCTGTATTTAGCATTTATTGTACAATTTCAGATGATAAAATGAAAGCAAAACAAAATATATTGTTATATACCACAAGAGGCATACATGCAGAAAAGGTAAATACCAAATGAAGAACGCAAAGAAGGTGGGTATGTATGAAATGTTATTTCTTTACTATTCAACCTTTATCTGAGAATTCAAAATTGATAGTTTGAATATCACCCGTACATGCAAATAGACATACAAATCTTCTAATTTCTTAATTTGTCAAATATAGGCTTGGGCTTAACTAATCTCGAAAGCTAGCTCAAGAGTTTAACACCATATATATGAGACCAGGATCCATATACTTAGCCGATGTGAGATAATACATCACAACACTCCATGTAGGGCCCAACATCGGTATACTCAAATCAAATCAGGACGAATTTGACTCTGATACCATGTCAAATATGGGCTTGGGCCTAACTAATACCAAACACTAGCTCAAAACTTTAGGATTGCCCAACACCATATAAATGAGACTAAGGTCCATATCCTTAGCCGATTTGGGACAATACATCACAACATAATTTACCAGATTTTTGCATAGTCCATGATGAACATGCCCACTGAATGTGAAAAAAAGCTTATATATGGGTCTTGGAATAGCAACATTCACTACAAATTTACTCACCTTTTCGAGTTTTCCTTGAGAAACAAGCCTTCTCAACCTGGATCCCAATGCCCTCCTGAAGTTTTGTGGTATTTGGTGCCTTTCCTGCAACTTATCAGTCCCAAAGAATAATCACCCTCTGTAAATTCCGAGGTGACATAATTTTGAATGTTATGATACCATGGATTGAGTATGTAAAAGGAAAGGCAACTAATTTTGTCCTTAGTATTACTGAGATGAAACAAAAGAAAATCCAAGGAAGAAAACAGAATTTCTCAGCATTAGCAGGAGAAAAAGGGTTCATATTTAAAGTGACATGCTATGAGGAGGAAAGTATAAGCAAAACCACATCATGATTGTTCCAGGTTCTGCATGTACTAAAGATTAAGGAAATTACAATAATCAGAATGACAAGACAGAAACCTAAGCAAGCTAGTGACTCACTTCAGACCAAATTTAAGCTTGTGTTCCTGTATGATTCAAAATCAATAAAACCAAAGTAAAGAGCTCTAAGGACTAATGGCATAGCTGACTTGTATCGTAGTACCATATATAAACAAGAAACAATCAAAATGCATTCTTCTAACCTCTATAAAGTTGAAAATCCCAACAATATCAGCACCATTCACATTGTTTATTGTTGAAATAGCCTCGAAGACCATTGCATTAAATCTGAAAAAAAAGTATAAATGGTGAATCTTAGAGAGCAACATAGAAATCGAAGATAATTGAAATGAAAAGGTAACATCTGCAAAGGAACCAACCTAGGGGTGTTCTTGGCATCCACTGTACTGTTTGGGAGCTCGTCCACTGCCATTGGAGAAGGTCCATTGCTGACAAGAGACATGACAGGAACAGGGTCAGGATCATTAGTTGTTAGGGGTGTAATTGAAGGAGTTCCAGATGTGGCCAGAGCAACAGCAGCGGCTTTGATTTTTGGTACTCTCGATTTCTCTCTCGTGCCATGCCCAAGACTCAAATTACGCCATTTATCCTTGAAATTACAGAAAAGGTACAATTAAGCAGACCAGAGACAAGTTCTAGTTCAATGTCACCATTAGCTAAACATAAAGTAAACACAATTCTCATGACACAGAGATGCCAAATAGACACTGAAAGGAAACAAGAACTTAGGACAAAGATTACCACCAAAGTTGTCTGAACAACTGTAGAGATGTCCAAAACAAACAGATCAAAAGACAACATCATAGAGAAATCCTAGGTTGCTAGGAGCTGTTTCCATGACTAATGTTCTTATTTTCAAATTCCTCAAATCAATAGCCACAAAAACCGCTAAAGCAAAGAATATTCACAGAAATTGAACCCAAAAACTCTGCAGAACTATAAAATTTCTCTCCACTGTTCGATGTTACGTTATCTAAAACTATAAACGTAAACAAAGTAACAAATCCACCAGATAAGCCATAAGTCCAAAAACAGAGAGCTAGGGTTTTTGTGAAATTGGCGAGTACCTTGAGGTCAATGTTAGAGCGTTGGATAAGATGAGGTGCGAAATCGGGATCATTGAGAATGTTCTTCCACTTCCCGGCACCATGCTTTGAAATTCCGGCGAGAAGCGCCTCCTCCTCCTCCGCCGTCCATTTCTGCTTCTGATTACCCATTTCACCTCTCTCTCCCCCCTCCGTAACAGAATTCTCGTCTCCTCCTTCTCTCTATACTATACGTACACACACATGAATATATATATGTATAGACCTGTATGTATACACAGCCTCGTCGTTCTCTTGAGCCTATTGGTTCTTTGGACAAGAAGAAGCATGTTCCGTGTATTGTTAGAAGAAGCTCAAATCATATAAAATAAAATCATATGATTAATAACAAATGGAACCATAATAATATAAAAATGAGAAAAATTCCACGTCATCCTAACACATTATTTTATTTTCCACGTAACATATACTAATATCCCATATTAATAAAATTATTTTAAATGCACGGCGACAAAAATCTGTCACACTACTCCAATGGCGTACATTAGACACTGCCGATAAAAGAAAAAGGACAACATGCGTTTTTTTATGTAAAGTCAAAATCGACTAAATGATAACTTACATATTTAAAATATTTCTGATATAACATATAAAATAGATAATAGGTCGAAAATTATAAATTGGATTTTATAATATTCCAGTTAAATATTGAATAAACAATCGGACTAATCAAATTGTTGTACAAAATTCGGATTAAAACAAATTTCTCGAATAATATGCGAATATATTAATTTTGACCAATATCAATTAGGAAATATATTACATAAAATTATCATTAAAATGTATGATGTCAGTAATAAATTGCAAAAAAGCTCTGGTCCAGGCCCAATATATAAAGTTTTCAACAAAAAAAGCTCTGGTCCTGGCCCAATATAAAAAGCTTTCAAACATCAACGGTCAGGATTAACTAATCTTAGCCGTTCATTCGTTTCAAGATATATGCTCTTCGGCCCACGTGATTAGAATCTACAGTCGCTTCTTTTAGATAAAAATCGAACATTTGAGTTTGTATGGTTTATTAATCATGAAATAGATAAGCGGACAAAAGATCAAGTGTATTCTTTTAGGCTTTTTTATTTCATTTATACCTTCGAAATTTTTAGAAAAAAATTGGAAAATGGAAAAATTGGAAAATGGATAAATATATCCTTATTTTTTATGTTAAAAAGTCAGAGTTTGACATTTTTTAACGAAACATGTTTCAAAATTGAAAACAAGAAGTAAGAGACGATTTTGAAGTTGAGAGTAAAAAGCGAGAGATGATTTCTAAATTGAGTCGAGAGGGTCAGAAATCGTGAGGGTCAAAAGTTTCAGTGAGTCGTTTGAGATTCATGACTATCTTTTAACTCAATAAACCCATTGAGTCATAAAACTCACAAACTGGAAAAACAACTATTGCTATCGATACCATATTAAACTCGCTTAAATCGCATTGGTCGTTTGAGATTCATATAACCCTCTTTGATTCAAAAGATTCATTAGATCGCAAGGATCATTTAAGATTCATGACTCTCTTCGACTAAAGAGACTCATTGGGTCGCAAAGGTCATTTGAGTCATAATGATCGTTTGAATCAAGGATCGTTTGAGTCGAAAAGATCTAACTGATCGCAAGGGTCGTTTGGATCGCAACGATCACCAAAACGAAATGGGTTTATTAATATTATAGAATTGATATCGATTTTTCTAAAAAAGTTGTAGAATTAAAGTCATAATAATTGAAGTAGTGACATTGCTTTGAACTTCACCTACGATGGAACATCATTCTAGGACCACATCTCATATGACCAACACATCCATTAACCTTCACTTATGATGGAACAAACAATGTAATGATGAAAGATGGATCATTTTTTTCCCATCACTCACATTAGCTCCACAAACTTACCTTCCACTGTAAATATGATTCCTCTTGACAATGTTCAATTAGTTAATTCTTTTCATAAGTCAAAACTTTTTATTTCATAACTTATATTTGAATTACTATGTTATGTGGTTTTTATGTTATGGTGTGTATATTAAAAACCTAACAACTCAAGTAACCTTGATTAAGAGACACAAAACTAATGACCTTTATCAATTAGACATATGTACAATTTAGATTCGTAATTTCTAACAATTTTTATAACACTAATTTTACTAGCATAGTCATTTTTTAAAAGAGGAAGTTTTAAAAAATATTGTAAAAACACAAACTTAATTTTTGTTTTTGTTTTAAAAACACAACACAAACTTAATAATTTTACAAAAGAAAATATAAAATAATCTTCTAGTTGACACACCTAGCACATTTAGAAACACAACGGAATAATCCAAAAGAAGGAAATGAATTAAAAATACAAGTCAAATTCAGAGATCTCTAATTTTCCCGGAAAGATAATAAAAACCCTAGAATTTCCTCCCTCATTTTCCTTCCAACCAAACACCCCTTGTAGCGAAATCAGATCGGCTGAAGCAGTTT
This sequence comes from Gynandropsis gynandra, assembly GCA_036759665.1. Lineage (NCBI taxonomy): Eukaryota > Viridiplantae > Streptophyta > Magnoliopsida > Brassicales > Cleomaceae > Gynandropsis > Gynandropsis gynandra. The sequence goes on from CM071867.1 coordinate 1,526,645, forward strand.
ACGGTATCACGCCATGGCTTATGCTACCCGTATCATCAATCATTCCAAGAAGGTACTGCCTCTCCGATCATTTGTTTTCCTTTTTTGTATATTTGGATTATCCAGTGATCATGGTCGTGATCTTGCTGGATTTCGTATCTACATTCATTTCTTCTTCTGTCTGCTCGGCCAGTATCACTTTTGCTACCGAGTTTCCATCGAACTGCTTGTTTTGGCTTCAGCAAGCCGTATGATTCGGCACGTTGTATTGGCAAAATTTCTGAGCTTATAACAAGTCAATTGATTCGTTTTCAGCTATTTCCGGGGATAATATTGAGATCAATTCTCTTGACTTCGTTTTATGATTTGAATTGTTGGTCTTAGCTGTTTTGTATCCCATGGCCATTTCTTCTCTAGCAATTGGCTATTAATCAGACTGAAGAGTCATGGGAAGGCATGATTTTCAGAGTATGATGCTTTTAATTTCCGTTGCTTGAATATATAATAGCAGTTAGTGATTGTGTGTTTTGGCAGTTGAAAAATGCTTCCAGATTAATCCGACGCGAGCATGTAGTGACTGTCCGTTGCTTCTCGAATGATGTCCAACCCCCTCTGGGTAGAAGAGAAGGTATTGAATGTGTTGTTGATTATCTTCTTCTAGCTTTTTGATGTCTGGTTCTAGATTGCTGAAGTTTGAACTGTTGTCAGTGTTCATAGTTGTGTAATCATGCCTGCATAATGAATAATTTCAGTATATGCCTTTTCTGGAAAATGGAACTTGGGAGAATTTCATGTCATCGAACTGTGAAATGTGGTTTTTTGTGAGAATTCCTGCCTGTTGCTTCAGCATACTCTGTTCTGGTATTCAGATATCTTCAAGGTTCGGCTTGGTCATTCATCAGTGGAGGGTGTTTTTGGACGACCTTATTCAAGCAATGTAAGTCAGTGTTTCTCTTCTCAAATGAAAATGTTTCATGTTAACCAGCAAGATCCTCATTTTAGGTCTCGACATTTGATATGTGTTGTATAGGTGTCGGCGTCTATCAGTTTCAGTGGTAATTTTTCCACGATGACAACACAACTAAGCAACAGAGTTGGAGGACCACTACTTGCAAAAGAATTAACTTGGTACGAACTCCATAATTTTCTTTACAATATGTCTTGATCTCCATGACTGTGATGCACATATATGTAGCTGTGAGCCCATTTAGACACTTGTATCCTGACAATAAGCTAATATTTCCAGTTTCCAGAGGCTATCGGTCAGAGGATTTTCATCCGGTTCAGGTAGTCAAAGGCTCAACCTCAAAATTTGCTTTTGTTTGTATCTTGTAACTTGAATAGCCACTCTGCACTTATGGTTGCACGATTCTCTAATATGCATCTTCTGAAATCTGAATTAGCCGAAATGAAAAGAAATTGTAGATTTCACCTTCCATCTGATCTGTGCTTTAGGTCTGATAACATTTCATGCCTCATGGTTGAAAAGGTCTTAACTTGTAGATGCTAGTCACACTACCGGGTTATGGAGTAACTCGGGAATATCCAAGAAATCCTTGCTTACTGCAATAGTTTGCATTTTTTTTAGGTTTGATGTGCTCTTTTTTCTTTCGATGTTCTGTATTTGAGTCACATGCTTACCTGGAGATTGACCTATAAATTGTGAAAACCATTTCAGATCTCCCCCCTCATCAAGAGATTGGAATGCCTTCTCTTTCACCAACAATGACTGAGGCATGGATCTCTACCTACCTCCTGGATCAACATCTGGTGCTTCATCATGTATTCTTCTACTAAGTGAAATTTTCAATCTCCAGGGCAACATTGCTAGGTGGCTGAAGAAAGAGGGTGACAAAGTCTCTCCCGGTGAAGTGCTTTGTGAAGTTGAAACTGTAATGTCTATTATTGATAGATTCTGTTCCCACACGTTTCTTTCTCCATCCTCGATATGAAAAGTAACCTCTGTTTATATTCTTTCAGGACAAAGCAACAGTAGAAATGGAATGCATGGAAGAGGGCTATCTTGCCAAGATAATTAAGGGAGACGGGTCAAAAGAAATTAAAGTTGGAGAGGTGCAACATGTTCTAGTCTATTAAGATCTGCATGGTCAATTCTTCTTATATACTAATGCGATCTTTGTGCTCACTTTTTGAACTGGGAATCAAAATTATTAAAACGGGCGAGATATGGAATTTTCATAGCATTTGAGATTTTCATATTGATGTCAAGAATCTTGCTTAGTGTTTTTTTTTTGTATTCAAGTAGGTAATTGCTATCACAGTCGAAGATGAAGAGGACATTGGCAAGTTCAAAGATTACACTCCATCATCTGATACTGGTTCGGCCGTTCCTAAAGCAGAAAAAGCTTCTTCCCCACCAAAGGAAGAGAAGGTTGAGCTGCCAGCCAGTACTCCTGAACCAAAGATTTCCAAGCCCAGCTCAACTCCTTCAGAAGATCGAATTTTTGCTAGTCCCCTTGCGAGGAAGATAGCTGAAGACAATAATGTTAGTTACAGAGAAATCCTCTCAAAGTCTTTTGTTCATCTTTTAGTGATTGATTTTCCGTGCTCTCCTTTAAAACACTAGGTACCTCTCTCAAACATCAAAGGAACAGGTCCTGATGGACGTATAGTGAAGGCTGACATTGAAGATTACCTAGGTATTGGAATTACTTTTCATTTTTTCCTTTTTTTGTCCTTTGTCATTTTTTATCCTTCATACCTATTTTTGTATCTTTTAAGCCATACCTATGTCCTAATGCAGCTTCACCCGGTAAAGATGTTATTGCAAAGCCATCCAAGGGTGTGGATGCACAGGTTCCAGCTTTGGACTATGTTAACATTCCACATACTCAGATACGAAAGGTAAAACCACGATTACATTAGATGAATCTGAGTTTGAAGAAGGGGACGGATTTACCAATATCTTATCAAAGTTTTATATTTCATTTATTGCATGATTTGGCAGGTCACAGCCTCACGTTTGTCATTCTCAAAGCAAACTATTCCTCACTACTACTTAACCGTGGATACATGTGTTGACAAATTAATGGAGTAAGTATGTGTATGAGGTGCTATATTTTACTGTATATAATGGATGCTAAGGTAGCTGTTTGTATCTGTAGTCTTAGGAGCCATCTCAATTTGTTGCAAGAGGCTTCTGGTGGGAAACGGATATCTGTCAACGATCTTGTTATTAAGGTATATTTACGTGTATTTTGGCTATCAAATCTTTAAAACCTTCCTTATAATTACGAGGCAATGCTCTTCTGTCTGCACGAATTGTAAAGTCTTTATCTCTGAATATTTTAGGCTGCTGCACTGGCTCTTCGTAAAGTTCCTCAGTGCAACAGTTCATGGACAGACGAATATATCCGCCAGTAATCACATTCCTTGTAGGTATAACAATGTCAACATCAATGTAGCTGTACAAACCGAGAACGGGCTGTACGTTCCCGTTGTCAAGGTGAACAAGCACCCAATGCACGCTCTATCCGTTCCAAAACAGAATTTAGATTTCTGAATTATGGACTATCTGTTACTTGATTCCAGGACGCAGACAAGAAAGGACTATCCAAAATCGCAGATGAGGTTCGTTTCTTGGCTCAAAAAGCAAAAGAAAACAGCTTAAAACCCGAAGATTACGAGGTAAAAATCTATTCGATATCCATAATCATACTTCTCCAACAGTAAATCCGCCAAACGAAATCCCAAATTATTATCTCAGGGAGGAACATTCACAGTCTCCAACTTGGGAGGACCATTTGGCATCAAACAGTTCTGTGCCGTCATCAATCCACCTCAAGCCGCCATTCTAGCAGTTGGATCCGGTAATACTCCTTTCATTCTATAAGCACCCGGCTTTATTTTTAGGGTGTAAAATGAGCTGGTTCGGCTTAGCTCGCCTTCAGCTCGCCAAAAAACGAGTTTTTTAAACGAGCTGAAAAATCCCAACTCAGCTCGGCTTGCCTCTAGCTCGCCAAAAAACGAGCTGGCTCGCGAGCCATACTATTTAATTATTTTGAATTAGTTGTAATATCATATATGATAAACACATCAAACGAACCAAATAACATGTAAAAAATATAAAAACGTTAATTCAAACATAATGTTATAAAATATCATTGTACTAAATAAAAAATAATCTTCTCGAATAAAAAGTATATACTAAATTCGACCGCTCTTAACTTTACTAAATTGTTTCTTTATTTTGTTATATCAATTATTAGAAAAAAGAAAAATACATTATAATAGTATATTATGTTTAAACAATATATTATGTTTTATTAAATGCAATATTATATATGATATACCAAAAAACAAAATATTTAATTTTTGTACATGATTTTTTTTCATTTCGCGAGCCAGCTCGTCTAAGCTCGGACTCGTTTTGGGCTCAGCACGTCAGCTCGTTTTTAAACGAGTTAGAAAATAACTAGCTCGGCTCGTTTAAATATGGTTCGAGCTAGAACTGGTTCGCGAGCGGACAGCTCATTTTACACCCCTACTTATTTTACTCCCCGAGAACGCCATAACTGATTTTGTTTGGTATGAATCTGAAACAGCCGAGAAAAGGGTCATCCCTAGTAATGGTCCCGAGCAATTCAAGTTCGCATCATACATGTCTGTAACGCTGAGCTGCGATCACCGTGTAATAGACGGTACGCCTCGTCAATACATATGTTCTAACAATGCTCTCACTTCTAGAAATTATATATCTAGAGATGAAATTTTCGGATGGAAAATGTGAATTTAAACTCTTCAATCTTTGTGAACATCATAATCTGCAGGAGCCATTGGAGCTGAGTGGCTTAAAGCATTCAAGGGATACATAGAGAACCCTGAATCTATGTTGCTCTAAAAGAGTCATTTCTTGAAAAGACTTCTTCTTTCTTTGTTCACTATATAATATATATCTATGGCTTAAAGCATTCAAGGGATACATAGAGAACCCTGAATCTATGTTGCTCTAAAAGAGTCATTACTTGAAAAGACTTCTTCTTTCTTTGTTCACTATATAATATATATCTATATATATATATATGGTTCATAAAATTTTTCCAATTGGAATAAGAGTGATGAGGGGATTTAGGGGTTTGTCCAATAAGCTGGAATTTTTTTGGGTTTTTTTTTTTAAATTGTTGTTTCCTGAGTTGTTAAAGTAACTCCCCATTCATTACTACGCTTTTTTTTTGTGTTAATCATTATATATTTTGATGATCTTTTTGTTGTTTTTACCTTATTTTTTCGATGAGTCGTAATATCATTTACAATCTTATGGTAGCAATGAAGACACAACTTTCCAAAATATCACGTAATTTACAATGGGAAAAAAAGTTTTTTTTGTGTGTTTTTTATTTTATTTGTAAATCCATTTTCAGAAGGAGAATTCCATGCGTGTGCAATTTTCTAAATAAATACATGAATTTTAATTTTAAAGTTACTTAGAAATATATTGTCAATAATATTTTAGTATGGTAATATTAATAATTTATACATTTTATTTGGGATTAAAACATAACTAATATATACTAAGATACGAGAGTTAACATTTAAAGTAAATGCCAAGGTTCTTCGTTAGTGTATAAGATAAAAATTCTATAAGAAAATTTACTTATAACATTTGTATTTTTCCATATACACTATCATTATGTTTATAATAATATTATAATCATAAAATTGTTTTCAAATTAATCTATAGATATTTATGACAGCTAATATATATATATATATATATATATTTAAAACCATTATCATAATTAATATATTGATAGTATTATAATAGAAAAAGTAATTTTATATAAATTTGACATTTTATAATAAATTTTAAATAAAAGAATAGAAAATTAAACTGAGAAAGAAGATACAGAAAAAGGTGACGATGAAGTTTCTTAAAATTTTTATGAGCCGACCTATATTAATTAAATTAAAAAATAAAAGTCGGTCAAAATCGTTTATAAACATAAATCCGGTTCGCCTAACCGGGAGCGTTATTTCTGGAGGCTGCCTTCAAAGTTCCCGAGAGGTCCTCTTCTTTTTTTATTCGCCACCAAACCCTAACCCCTAAATCACGCGTAACCATGGCGGCGAATCAGAGTTCCGATCATGAATCGGATCGCAGTTCTCGTCTCTACAATCCCTACCAAAACTATGATCTCCCCATCAAATCTCAATACCTCTACAAGCTCCCCACCTCGCCGGAGTTCCTCTTCACCGAAGAAGCTCTCCACCAACGCCGCTCCTGGGGCGAGAACCTCACCTTCTATACTGGCTCCGCTTACCTCGCTGGATCCGTTTCTGGTGCCGCTTCGGGTCTCTTCTCCGCCGTCAAGAGCTTCGAGCCTGGCGATACCACCAAGCTCAAGGTCAATCGGATCCTTAACTCCTCCGGCCACTCTGGCCGTGTCTGGGGAAACAGGCTGGGCGTGATCGGTCTGATCTATGCCGGACTCGAGAGCGGCGCCGTTGCGGTTACGGATCGGGATGATGTCTGGACCAGCGTCGCTGCAGGCCTCGGGACCGGTGCCGTATACAGGGCAGCGCGCGGCGTACGTTCAGCGGCGGTAGCTGGAGCGCTTGGAGCGGTTGCCGCCGGAGCTGCGGTCGCCGGAAAGCAGATCTTCAAGAGATACGTACCCATATGATTTAATGTCACTGTCCATGAGTTCATCATATATTCCATATGTTTCAATTCGCAGACTCTGTGGGCGTAACCCAAAAACATCATTCTTTTTCTGGAACAAAAAAAATTAGTTTTTTTTTCTTCATTCAGCATTTGAGATACGATGGGCTGAAAGATAATCGAATAACTTCATGGGGAACAATTCTGCGAAATTTTGATGTTTATATATTCAAACAGAGTGATCGGTGTTCGATCAAAATGTGTTGTGCATGTCAAAAGTTTCTGTATTTATACGTTCAGAGTTGGATTGAAAGTAGAGCTTTCATCAAGACAGAGTGTCTACACTGTTGTAATCTGTCTCCGGCTAGTTATTACATTTGTAGTTTCCATTTCCTTTCATGCTTAAGAACCCTAATCTGAGTTATTTGGTAACTGTAATTGTTAGATATTATTGAGTAAAATGAAATCTATAACTATAAGAATGTTAATTCATGCCTTTGCGAAATCTATGCTGTTCATCCTGAGGTCCTTGGCTGTGCCTTCTGGGTGAGGACAAGCACATCACTTATGTCCTGTCTGATTCAGAATCCTTAAATGGTCTTGAATCTTTAATGATGATTTCAGGGAGACTGTGTTTATTAGTAGCCTTGAAACCATTCATGGAACTTACGTCCTTAAACTTTTACCAGATGATCGATGAATGACAAGACACATGACAGTCTTCTTCTCTGTCTCATCCTCCATAGGCACAACAAATGGAACATACATAATACATATGATCTTTTATTTGGTAAAATTAGGGATGTTAAATGGGTTGATCCAATCAGTTTATTTTGGGTTGAGTTATTTTTAGTTAGTTTAATTCAGTCTACATTTTATATAAATTTGAATTTCGAATCAGTCTAGTACATCAAATTTATATGGGTTAATCAATAGGTCAAATTTTTATATAATTATATAATAAATAATTTAAAAAATGTATAAAAATTTTTACAATTCAAATAAAACTATTTAAATATTTTGAAATTTAAAAAAAATTAAAAATAATTTATTGAAATATAGGTAAACTAAATACAAATATAGAAGTTCGAATAAAAACAATATTTAAAGGTTTTTTTTACGTTTGATGTACTTTTCACAATCCATATGGGTCGATCCGTATCTCATATGAGTTAATCTATATGGATCAATTAAAATTATGATTCAGTCAATGAGCCAACTAATTTTACACGGATTGAAACTAAATCAATCCGCATTTATGCAGGTTGAATCAAGATCAATCCGTTGGTTGACGATTCATTTAGCATTCAACATTTAATTTATATTAGATCTCTGGATTTTTTAGAGGTTTCTTCACCAAATCAAAACATACAAATATGGTTATGAGTTCTACACTTTTAATCAAGATAATAAACCATTGTCACACCATCACCAATATGGTTTAAAAGTTGAAGTCTTTTCATATAATCAACATTCTAAAATTCAGTCTAGATGACCCTTAAATGCTTCACACACTCACTTTTCTACTCGAAATTTAGTTTACATCACACCTTAATATATCTTAAACCGAAATATACATACAAACAAAGGAAAATCACATTTTTAAACACTATACTTGCCTATTTCTCACATAACTATGCACCTACCTTTCCAATATTATAATTGTTGCACTTGCCAAATGACCCAAAAAAAATGCACGAACTTGAGTCCAAAATAAAAAAAATCCAATGTCATATGATAGATTACTCATCTTAAAAAAATGTTTTTTGGTTAAAAGGAATATAAACTCTAAATCAAAATATTATATAAAGTTGGATACCAAAATCTAACCCAAATAAAAAATTTAAACCTTAGATCGCGTTCCCCAAAATCTAACCCCAAATCAAAATGTTAAACCTTAAATCATTTTTGAACAATAAATCGAACCATTGCATCCCAAATCAAACTCATTTATTGAACTATTACATTGATTGATTTTACCTCTCCAAATGTGGAAAACTAGAAAACTAGAAAACCACTTTCTCTGCCTTCGATGAGCACTTTCATTACATATGATTGGCCGCCATCCACAATGAAACAATTCTTCGACAACGAAAAATGAACGACTCGCTTTGACAACAACCAAGAAACTTTTCATCGCCATGTATTTTCTTTTGTTCTTGTTTCCTTCAAACATGTTAACTCAAATCGAGGACCACATTTTAAAGTTAATATTTAAAAAAAATACTTTTTTGTCAAACATCAATAAAAGAAGTCAACTATTTTAAAATTTTCGAGTGAGGTGGTTATTGACGTGGCATCCGTATCGTTGATCGTTAACGAAAATTGATGGTGTGTTACGAAGCTAGCTTTTGAGTATCAATTTGGGATTCCGAACTCAATTTCATATATTTTTTGGATCATTTGCCAACCACAATTATAATGTTAAAAAAATAAACTCATACTTCTATCATAAATAGACAAATAAGGTGACTTAAATATGATTTTTCCTAAAAAGTATAAAACTAAACCAAACATAATCGATGTTATGTGATATACCTTTGTAAATAATGTGGATTTGATAGCAAATCTTAATAAATGGTGAAATCCGGAAAGATTCAATGAGAGGCTTGTGAAGTCTTGTGAGAGAAAACTAGAACAACGAAGTTATGAAAATATGAGAGAAATAATTGTTAGTTTAAGTTCATTAAGCTCCGACATCTAAATATAAATTATTTCATTCATTAGAATCATCTTTTGTGACATTGATGATCTTTGTGAATGATATGACACATTCGACCTTTGCGATCCATGCTACTCTTGCGAAATATGCGACCCATGAGACATATGCAACTTTTGCGACATATACGGTCCATGTGATCCTTATAGCTATGCGACCCTTACGACCTTTGTGCCTCATGCAACTTTTGTGACGAATACGACCTTTTGACTCAAATGATCTTTGTGACTAATATTACTAACTTGGTGGAACTTCGACAGGAACCTTTGCATCAACCTCGTTGATTTGAACTTCTGGATTTTCCTCAACACCAACATCAGCGGGAACCTCTTCTATAGGAACCACTGGAGTATCTTCTGCACGAACATCATCAGGAACACTGACACCAGCATCTTCATATTTTGTTTTCATTCATTAGCCTCATACTTCGTGACATTGATGACTTTTGCGACCCATGCGACCTTGCAACATATGCGACCCATGATAAATATGTGACCCTTGCGACCCATGTGACCTCTCTAACCCATGAGACCTTTTGACTCATGCAACCTTTGTGACTCAATAATACTTACTTGACGGAATTTCGACATGAACATCTGGAGTTTCCTTATCACCAACATCACCTACAACCTCTTCAGCATGAGGAACCACTAGAGGAACCTCTTCAGAAATATATTTAATTAGAGTAATGTTGGGCTGAAGTCCACTTGAAAAATTAGCAGCGGATGTAATATTTTCAATTAATGTTGAAACATTTGCCACCTTCTCGTATGAGCCATCTCGTGAGTTATTTTCAGCCTTTGAATCAATCGATTCTTCTCTTGAATTCTTCAGCTTGAGTGTATCACACCTTTTGCACTCTCTTCCTCCGGGATAAGATCCACAATTCAATCTCGTAATTAGTGCATGATCCATTATAGAGTACCAGATGAGAATATCGTTTAAGACAAACCACAACTCCTTATTATCAATCTCGTAATTAGTGCATGCTCCATTATAGAGTACCAGATGAGAATATCGTTTAATGCTCCATTATAGAGTACCAGATGAGAATATCGTTTAAGACAAACCACAACTCCTTATTGTCCTGTACAATCATAGAGTGATTTAATAGGACAAATATTTGAACCTTCGTCAAGATGGAGTCACATTGGAAATAGAATATATGCCTAAATTGTGACTCATTGTTGAAGTAATGCAACTCATCATCATCTAAAATTCCTTTAACTTCTTTATTGTTTCGTAAGGATAACACTTGGCTTTGACATTTTGTCCATGTGCTTGAATTCATAGAGAAACTTCGGCTTTGGCGGCACCTGCGAAATGACCAATTAAGAATACATTAGACTTCTAACGATTCAAGCGACCCTTACGATTTAAGCGACCCTTGCGATTCAAGTGACCCTAACGACTCAAACGATCGTTGCGACTCAACCCTTGCGACTCAATGAGTCTCTTGAGTCGAAGAGGGTCATGAGTCTCAAGCGACTCACTAAGACTCCTGACCTATTTCGACTCAAGTGACTCAACGAGACTCAAGTAACCCTTGCGATTCAAGCGACCTTTAAGCCCCATGAGTCTCTTGAGTCGAAGAGGGTCATGAGTCTCAAGCGACTCACAGACACTTCTGAGCCTCTTCGACTCATTGAGACTCACACCCATTTGAAATCAACAAATAATTTCGCTTTCAACAACTTAATTTTTAATGTATTTCATTTGCAACGTAAAACTCTAGAAATCGATCCACTCAAGACGCCATTGAAGATTGACTCGTATTCTCTTCTTCACTACTGATCCTTGTAATTTCTTTCTTTCTTTCTCACTAAAAAATTTCCCTAGTCTCAACTTCGAAATTTTCTTCTTCCTTACTTTGAACTCGATCCTTGTTCTAAACTTTGAAATCGCATCTCGTTCCTTGTCTCAACTTTGAATTAGATTTCGTTTCAAAAAAAAAAATCAAACCGTATGTATTTTCATGTGCAAAAATAAGGACACATTTGTCTTTTCCCTATTTTTTCTTTTTAATCTTAAAGTTTTCGAAGATATACGTGAAGGAAGGAAACCCTAGAAGGACATCCTTGATATTTTGTCTTTCTAGATGGGTTTATGTGGGACATCCTTTTATCATTTTTTTATATAAACACGTGTGACATTTTATTTTAATCATGATAAAAAGTACTCATCTTCTTCAAGAGATATTCTATCTTTTGATCTACATTTATTTCGCTTTCTTCCTTCTCATAACTCATATATATTATATTTTATTGCATATAAAGAACTTTTGTGTAATTAATATGGATAGGGTTTAGAGGGGTTATATACAAATTTAGCTTTAACTAATAATCCTAAATATATGCAAATCTCAAGATTTTGATAACAATCCTTTATATACCCCCTCAAGATGGATCATCGGAGATGATTCCTTGTTACAAAGAGAATGAAATGCAACTCGAGATAATGGTTAGGTAAGAAGGTCGGTGAGTTGATCTGCCGAGGAGATGTGTGAGACACGTAAGAGACCAGTTTGCACTTGCTTACGCACAAAATATATGCAAATCTCCAAATTTTGATAACAACCTTTTATAACTCACACATATATATATACATACATGTATTTACATTATAAAGAAGAATGATAAAAAGAAATCAAATGAGTTTCACTACATGCCTTGGTTAAATGCCTGATAAACATACTAAATTACGATTCGAAACAAGTTCCTCACGCCCATACCCATTTTGAAACCGATACAAACAAGTCAAAGAACAAAAGCATCCATTAGTCGTCATGTAAAATATTATTCCATGGCAACGACCACAACCATATTCACAATTCGGTCGAGTGCTACTCCCATTCCACATAACCTCTACCTCTTCACCTTTGTAAAATATAAAGAAGTAACCAGCCTTCATAAATATGGAGCGAGGATATACACACTTAACATGAAGAGTTGTACAACATTTCTCGCATGTGTACATCATCTTATCTTTCGCATCTAATTGCTTCTCACATACCTCACACCAATATACGTCACTTCTATCTTCCTCATAACTAAGGGCGAGAGTGAGGGGATGGTCATCATACTTGTAACGTATTTCTTGTGGTAGAGTGCCACACTCTAGACATGTAACAAAGTTACATCCATCTTTAAAACACCGTAGAATGTTAATTGTGCGAATACCATCACATATTCTACACTTCTCATTTCTGTTTTTCAAAATATCGATGAATAAGGAATGTCTATGAAGATTATGGACAACCGGATCAGAGATTGATGAAGCACATCTCAAATCAAGTTTAAAATTGACAAAACACATATCTTCACCACACCTGTATTTGAAACCTGATGTTGCTCGTAGACAAGCTGAACAATACGTCGAACTAAAGTCTAGTTGTAGCCCATGATACATCTTTCGAGGAAGACTTGCACATTCTATGTGGAGGAAGAAATCACATTTCTTACAACTGTAGTAATTACCGAAATCGATTTGAAGGATGCATGCTTGACATTGTTTGTTTGCCTCATGGACACCTCCATTGTAGACGATGAAATGAAGAGAATGATGGCGGTGACTGAAATGTATTATTTCTTTGTCACCGATCTCCACGAACGGCTCGATGTCTTTGGCTTCATCTGGTATCTCGAGTTCTCCGTCTAGTTCTTTACCGTCCCATATGTCATCGCGAGTTGCACATTTAGAATGGAGGGTGTAATGACAATCTTGTGTGCAATGATATGAGCCATATTTGGGGTCGACTCTACGGTGACAGACTCCGCATGATCGATTTGCATCAGGAGAAAGATAAGGGACGTGAGACAGACGGTGTTGAGGATGACGTGTGATCTTAATGATACGGGGTAGGCGGAGACAACTTTGATGGACGATGTAAAGACACTGTAGACAAGCATAAGTAGGATCTTTGGCATCGGTTAAGCCACAAGCATCACAAGGGGAGAGTGGTCGAGGGAAGAAGTTGAGGGGATGTGGATGGGCCTTTGAGTTTGTGATGGTAAGACGTACATCTCCGATGAAACAAATCCAACACAAAATGAAACCACAGAGAGAGCAACGATAGAAATGATTTTTGATGTTGAGATCATCTCCACACCAATCGCATTTTCCATGAACAATATCGGGATCAGGATAATGAAGGTCCAAATATTCACGGTAGTTGCCGTGGGTAATGAGGGTTCCATCGGGTCGGAGAAAAGAGAAAGAGAGAGGATGTTGATGGTGACAAAGGTGTCTCATCTCCCTCGGCCACATGTGACAATGTTCATGAAACTGAACATCACAGGTCGTGCAATAATAGTGAAATGTGTAGTGACCAAAGGAATCGTGTTTACCGCAAACGCAACAACCGGAAGGGGGAAGTGGAGGACCCAATCGAAGGCGTAGAAAGTGAGGCTCTCCATCTGTTGGATCCCATAATAAACATCTCGTTCCATTAGTGAAGTAGTGGTAAGGTAAGTCGGGACGCAAAGAAGAATTCATGGTATGAAAGAACCAACCACACATACAGAAAGGTTACAATATGTCAATAAATAATATGGCCGAGGTTTAAAAATCAACCAAATGCATCTTAATTATAACTCGTACAAATCAAAACAATGGCCGCATGCATATGTACTTTTCCTTTTAATTTTTTAAACTAATCAAATCCGTGGCTTTTTTCCTTTTTCAAAAATAATCATGAGTAAAAAATTAAGAATTCGTACATTAAAAGTTTTAAAATTACAATTTATTAAATTTAATAATATATCTCGAAAACACGAAAATATCTTAGAAAATTAATATAGTAGATCATGAAAACCTCAAAACTGAAAATCTTTATATTGAAAACCGAAATAAATAAATTTTCCTTAACAAAAAACCGAAATAAATTTAAAAAAATTAATTGAGATAGATTACTTTTAAATATACAATATGATATCTATATTAATTATATATATATATATTGTTAAAAATAAAGCTTCACTATGATTTTTTCCCACCACCCACTTTAATTGAAAACATACATTCAATATAAAAAAAATTTATATATGTATTAATAAATTAAATGCTCGAGTAAAGCTGTCAACTGAGCTCACTATTATTTTCTAATAAACAATTATTCCCATATGTTATAATTTATTGTTTCTCGAAATAATAAACAACGATTTTAAGAAAACAGATGATTCCAAGAAAAAAATGTTACAATTAATGTATCAACAACAAATGAATGCATCGATATTTGAGTTGCACGTTTGTTTAGACATGAGCATCGGTTAATAAAACAAATTAGTTTATTATTACCAAAATAATAGGTGAAATATCTGTACACTTTTCATTCTCTTCATCTTTAATCTCTAATTTTATCCCTATTAATTCTATGATATGATAAGTTGTCCCACACCGGTTAGGACATGAACTTTGGGACTTGTATATATGGTGTTGGGCAATTCTAAACTCTTGAGCTAACTTTTGGGATTAGTTAGACCCAGCCCATATTTGACATTCTACCTAATTACAATTTTTATTTTATTTTTCATCCTTATAAAACTAAATGAAATAATTTTATTTGTATTTCAGATTTTTGTAAATGAAAAAAAAATCTCTTCAAATAAAAAGAAATCTCCATTTCATGTTTCATTGTTATTCATTGTTCTTTGTTTATAATAATTTTCATTTATTTTAAGTTTTACCCATCATATTTAGAAGGATTATATATCGCTTAAAATTCTAATATATAACTTTATTTTTGTATTTTATTTTAAATTTTGATGATTTTATTATAATTATCAGTGTGATAAAAGTCGCTAGGCGCTAGTCAGACGGTCCATCAGCGCCTAGCGACTAGTCGAATTAGTCGGCGACTAGTCGGTGATTAGGAGTTTTTTATTTTTTTATTTTTTATGCAATAACAAAAAATATATAACATAAAATATAAAATCTTACCAAATCATAACATAAAATTTTACCAAACCATAACATAAACAAGTACACAAAAATAAAATCTTAGCAAACCATAGCATAAACAAGTACACAAAAATAACAAAAACATTAAAATTTAAACATCGAATACTTGCTCTTGAATTCCCACCTCTTCACATGGTTCGTAGTCAACGTCAAGCAAATCACAAAAACCCTCTTGCAATTCAATATCATTCTCTTCAATATTCAAACTTGTAGGAACATATGAAGTATCATTATCCATCGTATCATCGAGATCTTCTTCAAAAAGCCATGACTGAACATTGGTAGAATCACTAGCTGAACATTGGTAGAATCACTAGCCAAGAGCACATCAACTTTTGTATTTGTAACCCTTTTACGTTTGTTAAACAACTTTGCATTGAATTGTACAAAAACTAGATCGTTAAGTCGACTAACATTAAGTCGATTCCTTTTCTTTGTATGTATCTAAAAAACAAACAAAACAACCAATTAGAATATCAATATAACTACTTAAAGATATCAAATATGAAATTGATTGAAGTTTCGAAGCACAAACCCCCGCAAAGCTACTCCAATCCCGTTCACAACCTGATGAACTTGAAGTTAAGGCAAGAATTCGCATTGCCATACGTTGTAAATGCGGAACATGATATCCATATGTTGCCCACCAATGTGCTAAAAAAATAAAATTTCCAAAGTCACCACCATAATTTACAAAATGAAACAAAAAAATTAAAATTGAAAGAAACATACCTAGATCAAATTTCTCATCGTTCACTTCACATGCTTTCAACGCCAATGTCTTTCCAAAAACACCTTCTTTGGTTTTGTACATGTTCAACTCTACATTCACAATAATACCTTACTTCTCATAGTCCGCGTGATAAAATCTATCAACACCAGCTAAAAACCCGTCCATAAAGAATACGGATCGTATAGTACCAGGGTCGAACACGAGGAATCGATGCAACTCTAAAACTAGTAAACTAATGAATAGGATGTGTAAAATCAATAAGTGATTGGAATGCGAATAAAGATAAACTAACTAACTAACTAACAGATTTAACTCAATCTGACTTTTAGAATGCTTAGATGATTCCCACTCAGGACTACAAAACATCATCTTCAATTGTAATTTCTTCTCAATCAAACTTTCTAATGTAAGGAAGTATGACGCGCATCTCGTAACCCCGGGCTTCACAATATCTCTTCCACTTGTAAAGGTTCTCATCAACTCCAAAATCGTAGTATGAATATACAAAAAAATGGTTAGTGCTTTACTTTGATCAATGATCTCCTTGTTCTCTGGCAACTTCGAAATCTCTTCAAGAATTAGATCAATAACATGAGCAGCACAACCACTCCAAAAAATGTTAGGCCTCTTTTCCTTCAAAAGCCTTTTAGCTCCCACATTATTAGTTGCATTGTCGGTTACTACTTGTACAACATTCTCCGCACCAACCTCATCAATGCATTTATCTATATACTCAAAGATATATTCACTTGTATGAGAATCTTTTGAAGCATCCTTTGAAGATAAGAAACAAGTACCTATCTTGGAGTTGACATAGAAGTTCATGATACTCCTCCTCTTTTGATCACTCCAAGCATCTGTCATCACAGAACAACCACTTAAACGCCATGCTTCTTCGTGTCTCTTTAACAACTCTTTGGTCCTTTGAACATTGTCTCTTAACAATGGCACCCTCAATTTATGTTGACTTGGAGGTACACTTGTGCTCTAAACACTCTATCTTCTTGTTTCTTTTTATTTTTCTTGTCTCTTACTTCCAACACAACCTTCTTGCATTTTTTTATATCTTCTTCCGAAGCTTTAGGACAACTAGCAACATTGCCCTTTATATGACCAATATGTTCTTTCATCCTATGTGCACTTCTCGACATCACTTTTTCACATAATTGACATTTGATTTTATCGGAATTAAGCGGACCACATAAAAATCCATATTCCCATGCAATATCTTCCGAATTGCGTTTCTTCAATTTAGAAGATGTCGCTTCCGCTGTAAAAAATTTAGTGGCCGATGCTGAAGATTAATCCATAAATCCTTTGCAATCAAACCTACGTTAAAAAAGTTTCAAATTAACATTTTTTTTACCAATCAAATGAATTAACATGCTAATCAATTAGCAATTGTATGAATTGCATGCTAATCTAACAATTCACCGACTAATCTAAGTTAAATTATCTAACAATTATATGCTAATGACCATCGCTTACCTACAATCACCACCGCTTACTATACCATCTGCAATTACCCATATCCCTAAACTGAAATATACTTACCAATATATCGACCGACGATAAAAGGAGAGGACCAGCGACAGAGGGAGATGACCGGCGACAGAAGGAGAAGACCGACGAGGAGAGACGGGAGCGGGGACAGAGGGACCGCGTCAGAAGAGAGTGACAGAGGAGTGTGCGCGACAGAGGAACGCGACAGAGGACCGGCGAGAGAGGAACGACGACAAAGGACCGACGATAGAGGACGACAGAGAGGAAGGCGATGCAGGAACAACAGGGGACCGAGAGATCGAGAGAGGAGATGCTGAACGACGGCAAGGGTTTGTATCGAGAGGTGGAAGAGGAACTGTGCAATACTCAAAACGGCGTCGTTTTGAGTTAATTTTTTTTAAAAAAAAACCGCCTGGGCGGCGATTTTTCGTTAGTCGGCCGCCAAGGCGCCGCCTCCTCGTTGCTTAGTCGTCGGCCGCCTAATGCCGGCGGTTTTAGGATTTTCGGGTCGTTTCCCGATCGCCGAGCGCCTAGGCGGCCGCCCAGGACGTTTTTTACAACACTGATAATTATTAAATACATTTTAAAAGGTTAAATATAAAAAAATATCATCTTAGAGTTTTTTTTTATTTCACGTATACTCTCGAAAAACATAAAAATTAAAAAGAAAAAAATTGGAGAAAAAGGAAA
Organism: Gynandropsis gynandra; assembly: GCA_036759665.1. Classification (NCBI taxonomy): domain Eukaryota; kingdom Viridiplantae; phylum Streptophyta; class Magnoliopsida; order Brassicales; family Cleomaceae; genus Gynandropsis; species Gynandropsis gynandra. The sequence continues at coordinate 1,544,849 of CM071867.1, forward strand.
TGTGTCTTTTGCACATTAAAACACACATGGTTTGATATTTTTTCCGAAAGGAAATCTATTTCAAAGTTGAGAGTAAGGGGCAAGATGCGATTTCGAAGTTAAGAGCAAGGAGTGAGAGGCGACTTCGAAGTTAAGAGCAAAGAGCGAGATGCGATTTCGAAGTTGAGAGTAAGGAGCAATATGTTATTTCGAAGTTGAGAGTAAGGAGCGAGATGCAATTTCGAAGTTGAGAGCAAGAAACGAGAAGCGATTTCGAGTAATAGGCGATTTCAAAGTTGAATCGAAGAGGGTCAGGAGTTTCAGTGAGTCGCTTGAGACTCATGACCCTTTTCTACTCAAAAGAGTCATTGGATCGCAAGGATCACATGAGTCGTAAGGGTCACTTAAGACTCATGACTATCTTCAACTCAAGAGACTCATTAGATCGCAAGCGTCACTTGAGTCGCAAGAGTCGCTTGAGACTCATGACTCTCTTTGACTCAAGAGACTCATTGGATCACAAGGGTCGTTTGAGTCGCAAGGGTCGTTTGAGACTCATGACCCTCTTCGACTCAAAAGACTCATTGGGCTTGAGTCATAAGGATCGTTTTTGAGTCGCAAGGATTGCTTGAATCGCTAGGATCGCTTGAGTCGCTTGAGTCACAAGGGTTATAAGGGCAACATGTGGTTATCAATATTATAAGGGTAGAATTGAAGTTGATTTTTTTAGAAAAGGGTAGGATTGAAGCCCTAATAGCAAATCATATGTATTTTTTTTATTTTATCCCATTTTAAATTCGATTTTATTAACACTATTTATCTAAAATATGTACCATTCATTACTGTATTTTTTAACTATATTTATTTCACTACTTTGATTTTTTTACAAACACAAATCATCGAAAGAAAACTAACTTTGTTGGAATTTGTAGTAGAGAATAAAATAGCGTTCTGATCGAAAAAGAGTGACGAATATGAATTCATCAATCCTCGATGGAACAAACTACTAAGGTTAAAATTGAAATGCTCACATGACAATCAAACAATCGAAACATCTATGAATCAACTTATTGCTATTGCAATATTTTAAAATCGATGTGAGATCATATCTAATCATTTGAGTTATTATTCAAATTTTCATTATAAATTTTTCTAACATCAATTTTTTGTTTCGGTTAGTTCGACCGTATAAGTGACGATTTTATGATTTAGATTCACTACAAAAAAATATTGTAAAAGGTATATCAGATGTATCTTTCAATGAATGATACCACATTTAACATTATGAGAACCTGTGTTTGCAAACAAGTTGCTAAGATGCGCAGTAGGCACATTGTCATAGGACTAATAATCAACAACCAGACCATTATACACACTACCAAAACTATTAGAAATTTTATAATTTCAATAACCAAGATAGATTCACGGACTGTAGCGGATTATAGATGGATTGCATACTCGTTCGTAAATTACAAACGTCGACAAAGTCCATTTGCAAATTAGCGGATGACAAAATATTATCCCTCTGAAAATTTACGGATGACACAATATCATATGTAATCCAAAAATCCCATAAAAATTTGCTTACGGGTACATTCTGATGGGAACCCATTTGGATTTAGGAACGTTTTAGGGACGATTCATCGGTAAATATTAGTATTGGTCCGTAATCTATCTTTAGTCGGTCTAGAAATTACCTATTTAAATCCCTCCTACCTTCATCTATTTCTCACAGAAAATTATAACACATTTTACACCATACCATCTTATTGTTTCTTATTAGAATGACATCTCCGTCGAGATCGAATATTTTCATTTCTAGACAATGGATACAATAGTGGATCCAGAAACTCAAGGTGTATCGAATCAGTTAATAGAAGGCGTTACACAGATTATGACAAAGGACCTTCATATTGAGCTCATTTAGGCCTTGTCGCCTACGAACCTGAAAACCAAGAAAACGGGTGTATAAAGCTCGAAATCGTATCGGGTAAGTGTGAGTTGATGTAAGATACATGCGAAAATGGTGTAAAAACCTATCCTAATATTGATACACTTTCAGTGTTATCAGAAACAAATCAACAAGTTTGTCTATATGTCGAATGCAGAAATGAAAAATTTGTTAACGAGAGAATTGTTTGGAATCATCTTTATTTAAGAGGTTTTACTTTGAATTATTTCATGTGGTTTTTCACCACAACCTAATAATGTTGTGGAATATTTTGATAGGGGTATTGTACATCATGAAGTGTTTGAGGCATCTTAAGATATAGAAATGGTGCAAAACATATTCGATGAAAGACTCGAGGAAAATATTGAAGAAGATCCGAATGAAGATGCGAAACGTTTTTTTAAATGTTAGAAAGTGCTAGATGTCCACTTATGATGGTTGTAGGATGGGTCTTTCATAGTTGTCTATGTTTGCACGTTTGATGAATTTGAAGACTAAAAATAATCTTTATGTGAATTGTATGGATTCTATTTCACAATTAGTAAGAGATTATTTGCTTGAAGATAACAATGTATGAGTCATATTATGAGACAAAGAAGATGATGAGATCATTGAGTTTATTGCCATATCAAAAATTGATGTTTGTCAAGACAATAGCATGATTTTTTGGAAAAAAGACATCGGGTTTGAGTAACTGTCAATTTAATAGAAAATATCGGTTTTGTTTGCCAAGGAATGAAAAATCGGGTTTGTATCATCGTATATGATATTTACCAATTACAAACATAATCAAAAGGTTGTATTAATCTGAGAAGACCGCAAGTGACATGAGATGACATGCTGAGCATTCAACATGTGAATGAGAAATGTGTCATCCTTCTAATGGTGAAACGTCGAAACACTTTAACAATGTATATTCTGATTTTGCGACTGTGAGTTGAAATATTTATTTAGGATTTTGGACTGATGGTTTTAATCCATTTGGGATATTTGGGAGAAATTATTCGTTGTGGTCAATTATTATGACACTGTATAATTTACCATCTGACATTGTGCATGAAAATGAAATTTTTGTTCTTAACAATACTGATTCCTGGGCCTAATCATCTGAAAAGAAGTTTGGATATATTTCTTCAATCATTGATTGATCAATTAAAAGAATTGTGGAAGTGAGTTCAAGCATACGATGTCTCGAGGCAAAAAAATTTATATTACGAGGTTATGGAATGTTATCTGGATGGACAACAAATAGTCGATTGACTTGTTCGTATCTCATAGGCGAAACCAGNGCCTAGAACATCCGATTAGTGACTAATCGGGGCGCCCGGCCACCGCCTAGCGCCTAGGCGCCGTCTAGGCGGCCGCCTAGGCCGATTTTTAGAACAGAGGGCGAAACATATGTTTTTATGTTGAAATATTGACGAAACATGAGTTGGTTTGATTGCCATTGTCGTTTTCTTCCTATTGATGATACATTACAGTTGAACAAGAGAAAATTTAAAAGAAATATAGTTGTGCGGAAATCTCCTCCTCTAGTTTTGACCAGTGAAGAGATTTTGCATAAACGATCTTGCTTTAGGTGTTTCTAGAAGTAAGATTGTAGAAGGAACAATCATTCGAGAATTGGTGGTTGTGGAATTACTCATAATTAGTATAAGAAGAGTATATTTTGGGATCTAACGTATTGGAAAAATCTAAAACTTCGACATAATCTTGATGTCTTGCATATAGTGATTTTTTATAGTATCATCAACATGATATTGAACTTCATAGGAAAGATAAAATATAACATTAAACCGCACAAGGATCTAGAAGAGTATTACTCACAGAAGAAGTTAAATATAAATGATGGAGGTAAAGCTCCAGTTTTGATATTCAGATTGTCGAATGAGAAGAAACATAAATTATTGAAATAGTTGAAGGAAGACGTGAAATTTCCTAATGGTTATGCCTAACATCGGAAGGTGCATCGATATTAATGGAAGAAAGTTATTAGGGATGAAAAGTCACGATTATCATGTATTCATGCAAAGACTACTTCTCATATGTCTTTCAAAATTGTTTGATAAACATGCACACAAAGTAATTGGAGGTATGGTTGATTGAATCTTAATGATTAATAATTTAAATATCTTAATTGTTAGATCGATATACTAATACTTTCGTGTTTCAGGTATTGGCATTCAAGATTTATGTGTGAAAATTTTAAGTGTAGATGTAGTTCGTAGACTGAAAAATAACATAGTTACTATACTATTTAACTTGAAGAATTTTTTTCCACCATCATTCTTCGATGTTATGGAACATCAGACAGTTGATCTACCGTACGAAGCCGCATTAGGAGGTCTAGTTCAATTTCGTTGGATGTATCCATTTGAGAGATCTATGTCTCATTTTAAGAAATAAAGCAAACAAAAAGCTCATCTAAAGAGTTCAATTGTGGAACAATACGTCGAATGAGAAAATATCGGTCTTCACTTCTTACTACTTCGAGCCACATGTTCAAATGCGAAGTAGGAATATAGAAAAATATTTTGATGGTGGTGTGGTATTTTCATATCCAGTATCCGATGTTCAATATATATTTTGTGGAATTGGTCGAATTGCTTGTAAGGCAAAAGATGTATGGTTATCATAACGAGATCTCCACATTATATACACGTATATTTTACTCTATTGTGAATATCTAAGGTATTTTGAAAGGTAACATACGATACCTTTTGAATGGTCGTCTGTATATTTTCTGGACGGATCGCGATCTGTCCTTATACTTTATGGAGGGGCTGCAACCATCCACAAATTTACAGACGGAACGTGGTCGTTTGCAACTTTTCCGACATTTTGCCGATGATTTTTTTGTCCATGCTTTTGGTCGCCTTTCACGTCGAATTCGTGGACATTCATTTTGGTCTGTAATTTCGGACGAATTACGGACTGATAATATCCGTCCTTATTTACAGACGAATATAGTTTACCGATGCTCATTTACGGACCACTTTTTTCGTCCCCAAACGATGATTTTATAGTACAAATCACAAAAAAGATGTCAACAAGATGCGATCTAATGATTGTTTATGGCGTTAGAGTGTAAATTTCCCATATAAATTGAAGAGCTTTCTACAGAGAATAAAAGATAATATTAATTCTAGACTCATATTTTTTCATTTTTCACGTTGCTTAATGGTTTCATGTTACAGATTAAATTAAGTTTTAAAATGGGACAATCACATTGTTTAAGTCACTAAAACAAACAAGAGAGCCACAAGACACATAAATTACAATGAAATAAAATGTTTCCATTTGGTTACAAGCCTGATGATATAAGCATTAAAGCTTTGAAACTAAGTTCGTTACTCTTATACCTTTCTTTTACTAAACAGAAACAATTGAGAGAACAAAAGTATCCATCATTCATCTTGTAAAATATGTTTCCTTGGCAACGATCAGAACAACCATCACAAATCGGACGAGTGCTACTCCCATTCGAAAAAACCTCAATCGTATCTTCGTGAAATATGAAACTATGACCAGCCTTCATAAATATGGACGGAGGATATATGCATCCAACATGAAGAGTTGTACAACATTCATGGCACGTATAGAACATCTTATCTTTCGAGTTTAATTTTTTTTCACATACCTCGCACCAATATATATCACTCCTACTTTCCTCGTAACAAAGGGTGAGACAATGTGCGTCATACTTGTAACGTATTTCATGTGGTAGAGTCCCACACTTTAGACACATAACAAAGTTGCACCCATCTTCAAAACATCTTAAAACGTACCCTATAGAACCATATCCTAATTTGCCGCAAAGTCTACACGTGTCCAATCCATCGTTTCTAGAATCGATGAATAGGGAGTGTTTATGAAGATTATGAACAACGGGATCAGAGATTGATGAAGCACATCTCAAATCTATTTTAAATTTTTCAAAACAGTTCTTTTCATTGCACTTGTATCTGAAGCCCGTGGTTGCTCGTAAACAGGCAGAACAAGATAAAGAGTGAAAGTCTGGCTCGGGACGCGGATCTAGAAAGAGCGGGTGACGATGTAGCTCATGGTATATCTTTCGAGGAAGACTTGCACATACCGTGTGGAGGAAGAAATCACATTGCGTACAATTGTAGAAACTGCCAGAATCAATAGGAAGCACACACGCTTCACATTGTTTGTTTGCTTCACGAACACCACCATTGAAATCGATGAGATGAAGAGGATGTTGAGGGTGACTGAAATGTATTATTACCTTCTCATCTATCTCCACGAATGGCTCGATGTCTTTGGTTTCATCGGGTTCCTCGGCTTCTACTTCGAGTTCTTTACCGTCCCATACGTCGAAACGCGTGGCACATTTAGAGTGGAGGGTGTAAGGACAACCGCTTGTACAAGAATATGCGCCATACTGGGGATCCACTCTCCGGTGGCAGACTCCACAGGACCGGTTTTCAGTAGGAGACAGATACGGGACGCGTGAGAGACGATGGTGAGGATGACGTGTGATCTTAATGAGGCGAGGTAGGAGGAGACAGTTTTGATGAACAACGTAAAGACACTGATGACAAGTATAAGTTGAATCATTGGCATTGGCTAAGCCACAAGCATCACAAGGGGAGAGTGGTCGCGGGAAGAAGGTGACTGGATGTGGATGAGTCTTTAGGTTCTCTATGGTAAGCCGTACATCTTTTTTGGAACAACTCCAACACATAGTGAAACCACAAAGAGAGCAACGATAGAAAGGTACAATGACTTGAAGGTAATTGTCACACCAATTGCATTTCCCTTTAATTTCGGTATTGGGATAATCAAGGTTGTTATATTCACGGTAGTTACCAGGGGAAACTAGGGTTCTGTTGGGTCGGAAAAAAGAGAAAGAGAGAAGGTGTTGGAGGTGATAAGGATGTCTCATCTTTCTTGGCCAATGGTGACATCCATCGTGGAATTGTACGTCACAGGTTTTGCAATACCAGTGATATGCTAAACCTTTGAAAGAATCGTATTGGCCACAGTCGTAGCAACCAGATGAAGGAAGTGGAGGTCCCAACCGAAGGCGTAGGAAGTGAGGCTCTGCATCTGTTGGATCTGATAAGAAACATCTCAGTTTGTCGCCATTGAAGGGTAAGTCTGGACGCAAGGAAGAATTCATGGAGAGAGAGAGAGAGAGAGAGAGAGAGAGAGATGTTTTATGAATTATGTCATAATACTCATTTGACAGACTCTTATTAAAAGATGAATAATAAAACTGTTATTAAATAATTATTTTAATATATAATCACATCATCTCATCTTGGAGAGTTGACTTCCTTAATCATTTGTACGTTTTTTTCTTCCATTGCATTTAAAAAAATAAAAAATGATATCGTCCCATGTGATGTGATTTTACTTATTAGAGATATCGTCCCATGTGATGTGATTGCTTTTAAGACACTGATGAAAATGTCGTAACAATTGACATATTTTATTAAGGTTTCGCTCAAATGTCTTTTATGCAAGGAGTTTGATAAAAAAAAGAAAGTTATTGCCCCAAACGGATCACTTCACAATCCCATCCCGTGACTATCGTACCTCTCCAAATCTATGATTCAATTGTTAGTTTTATGATAAATTGTCTCAAACCCATATTTATCATTTGTGTTTGGTAACTCTAAATTTTTTAATTAATTTTTGAGATTAGTTAGGTCAAACCAATGTTCTAAAAATCCCGTCTAGGCGCCGCCTAGGCCCCGCCTAGGTGCTAGGCGTTCCCTTATCGCCCGATTAATTTCTAGGCGGTCCTTTTTAAAAAAAAAAATTGACGTCAAAACGACGTCGTTTTGGTACTTAAAGAAAAAAACTAACAATGACATATATCCATGTGTTTATCTTTTATCGACTTTCCTATCGTCATTTCATTTGTTTTCTTCTATCTATTGCATAGTTTATTGTCTTCATCTAAATCTTTTGTTCTTGCATTCGTATCTCATTCTCGTCTTTGCCTTCATCCTTTTTTTATCTTCTCTCATATGTTGTTATCGTCTTCATCTTTTGTCATTGCCTTCATTTCTCATCTTCATATTTGTTTCATCTCCACCCTTGGCTTCATCTCTCGCATTCACCCTCGCCTTTACCCTTGTCTTGGTTAAACATCATCCTCACTCGACAACCATTTTCTATATTTTGTTTGTTTTATATTGTTTATCATTGTAAGTTTGATATTGTGAATTTGATACTTGTAAATATTTTTTTTATAAATACTAAACTGTATATATTTATATGTTTTTCATAAAATTAAGTATTTATAAATATTTGGAATTAAATATTTATATTATAATTACATTAAATAAAAATAAAATATATATATCCGCCTAGCCCGCCTAGACACCGCCTAGGTCCCGCCTAGGCGCTCTGGGCGCTAGGCGCTGGGTGTCCGCCCGCCTAGCGCCTAGCGCTTTCTTGAACCTTGGGTCAAACCCATATTTATCATTTAAGTCTTTGGAAACCTTTATCATGAAGCCTCCAATCATTTTCTTAAGGTGGTCAAATTATCTTAAGAATTTGTTCTAATCCGAAACATTTTTGAATTCACAGACTCAAATTCGGGTTCAGATGATGAAGTTTCATTATTTGTAGGTTTCAATTCGGATTCTTTAATTTTTAAAATTGATATATGCAGATATTCGAAGGCATATATACAAAAATACTATAATATTTTTATATATTATATTATTTACAAAAATATCATTGGTTCCTTCTTATTCTTTTTTTTAATATTCATTAGGGTTCTTATTGGATCCTTTCTATTCTTTTTTATGTCTCACGAACGAGTCATAACATCATCATGTCCCTCTCCCACACACCCCATCGCCACATTCATGCCCATTCATCATCGGTCATCCTATGTTCCCCTATCGTGTCTACGTTCGCCAGCCGTCCTTGCCTCTTTCTCACCTCTTGCTTTCATCTCCAGTAAGCAATTCTCTCTGTTGCATTTTCGTTGAATCTATTTGTGTTATGTTTTATTTAATCGAATATGGTATGGTTGTCTTCATTCCGTCGATATTGTCTTTCGTTGCCATCAAATATGGTCCTATTCTGGTTGTCTTTCGTTTTATCGATGTTGTCTTTTGTTGTCTTCGAATCTGGTTGTGTTTCATTCTGTTCCACCAAATCTGGTCAAGTTGGTGTCGTGGGGTCCAAATTTGGGTATTCGAGGGTACTCGGCTTATTGATCGGGTATCCGAACTTCAGATCAATTGTCTCATGGATTCGGGTTCGGATTCATATAGAAAATTACCTACTCGTTCGGATTTATGTATAAATTCCATAAAAGTAAATACCCCACATAGGTTGTCAGCTTAGCTTTATATAATGAATCCCATATATTCTCATTTTTTTCTAGAACTTATAAACAATAAATTTTAAATAATCAAACTATTTCATTATAAAAAAAATGTATGGGATTCATTATATAAGTTGAACCGACAATAATTGCATCGAAATTAAAATTGCGAGATATTTTATCCTTATAGAAATCCTTTTTTATGGAAGGAAGAAGAGAGGTTATCTTTGAGGTGTTATATGAAAGTTTAACACTTGCCTTAATGCTTAGAAACAAACTATTTGTCTTTAACTTGTAAACTAATGAAATGATCACACATTAGGGAGGAGTAGATGAATCTGAATCTTGTGGATGAATTCATATTAAGATAAATCCGTATACCTTCGATCAATACTAAAAAGAAATAGTTTTCTTAAAAACATTTTATTTCTTAATTAGGCTATCTGAAGTCCAAATTCAATTATCTGTTATGATAAATTATCCTACATCGGCTAGGTCATGAACTTTAGGACTCATATATATGGTACTGGACAACCATAAACTCTTTAGCTAGCTTTTGGGATTAATTAGGCCCAAATCCATATTTGACATGGCATCAGAGCCAAGTTCGTCCTGATTTGGGGATACCGATGTTTGGCCCCCAATTGTGTGTTCATGCTACAGGACCGAGCCTAGACGTGAGGGGAGTGTTGTTATGTATCGTCTCATGTTGACTAAGGACATGAAACTTGGTTTCATATATATGGTATTGGGCAACCTTAAACTCTTGAGCTAACTTTTGAGATTAGTTAGCCCAACCCATATTTTGACATGGTATCAGAGTCTAGTTTGTCCCGATTTGAATATACCGATGTTGGGACCCCAGATTCGATGTCCACGCTCCAGGATCGATCTTGGGCGTGTGGGGGAGTATTATGATAAGTTATCCCACATCAGCTAGTACATGAACTTTGAGACTCATATATATGATACTATACAACCCTAAACTCTTGAGCTAGCTAGGCCCAAGCCCATATTTGACATTGTCTTCTTTAAAATTCAAGTTTAAGATGTTATGTTGTGTTGTATCACATGAGATAGAAAATAAATTATTATTCACATATATAAATTATGATTTATATATATAGATTGTCTAACTCAAATTAGATCCAAACTCTTATTTACCACCAGATTTGGGACTATTTCTTATTTTGAAAAGTATATAGGAGATATTATGAATTATTGAAGATTATTTCAATATTTTTCGTACATTTTAACTTCATTTTGTTTTGATATTTTAGATTTTCGTATTAGAGTGTAACACTCTCATCTCGGAACAACCTTGGGACTAGGAGTGTCCACCATCACCTCCAAGAGGCGGCTATACATGTCATTGCTCAAACACGATTACATAACAAAATTAATACTCTTAATTCAAATTGAAAATAGTTCGAACCATATACCGTAAGAAAGCGTATAAAAACACAATCAAAATAAATACGAAATGTAAAATAAGTTTATCGAGACCTCATGCACACCTCACCCATAAGTCCATTGTAACCTCTCATACTGCTACTCAACCTCCGTGATCTTCGTCCTCGCTATAACTTGCCCATCCACGACAACCCACAAAAGGGGTGAGTACGAAGACGTACTCAGTGAGATCAATACATGCACGCACTTTGTGCCACGTATTCTCTCACTCTAAAATGAGTAATATAAAATAAATATTTGTCACACTATATATAAATAACTCTATCTAATCCGACTGAGTATCCACAGTCTAAGACTAGTACCACACCGGATCATAACACACATAGTCCACGCGACTCTGGTTCGGACATACGCTCGCAAAGTTCAAAGGACCCCAACACATTAAAGATCTCGTAAGGTCACAACGTACCCTAGCCATCAGTACAATACAATGGTCTGTCGCTCGAAAGGTTATCATAACCCCAACACAGTACGACGCTGGCAGATCCACCGATCTAACAAACTCCATGCTACGTCACTCGAAAGGTTACCACAAGCCCAACACGGTATGACACCGGCAGATCTACTGATCTGACTAACTACAACGCTTTGTCGCTCGAAAGGTTATCACAACCCCATCACGGTACGACGTCGGTTCTGATCCAAGTCGCAATACCAACATCTTCGATCCGATAATCCTCACGTGACACCTCTCACCGGCACGCTTGCAAACGTCTTCTTCCTAAGGTTTGAGTGTGAAATCACTCGATTGTGCACACTAGACAAGGTGTTCACTCGAATCTATCACCGAACCCAGAATAACCACATTCTCTCATTTCGACACCTGGTCGAATGTCAATTTTTCAGATAATATCCAACCACTTTAATTTCATCAAAATCAACTCATATATATGCCATAATTTGATGATTTTAGGCTTGAGTTCATGCTTCACTTATATCCTCTCAATTCCTCATTATGAATTTCCTAAAAATTTTATTGTGATCATATCTCACTTCAAACATAATAATGTCTCCATAATCAACCACAAAACCAACTTTGATGGGAAAAGATCATCACTTTAATTTTCCACGACAACTTGACGATTCATGATGGTGTTACCAACAACAACATGAATCAGATTTTCTCCTATTACTTCCATTAATCAATATCCACAATACAAATCTTTAGTTGAAGAAATAACCACAAGAAAATATTTAGATATTTACCATAATCTCGATTAAAACTCACCCACGAAAAACATGACGAAAATTAGCGAATCCTTCTTCTTTTTCTTTTTCATTCCTCTCCTTTTCTTTTCTATTTCCTCATTTTTTTGTTCTTCTGGCCTTACGGTCATTTCTTCTCCTACTCATCTTTCTGTAGTTAACCTCCTATTATTATTATTATTATTATTATTATTATTATTATTATTATTATTATTATTATTATTATTATTATTATTATTATTATTATTATTATTATTATTATTATTATTATTATTATTATTATTATTATTATTATTATTATTATTATTATTATTATTATTATTATTATTATTATTATTATTATTATTATTATTATTATTATTATTATTATTATTATTATTATTATTATTATTATTATTATTATTATTATTATTATTATTATTATTATTATTATTATTATTATTATTATTATTATTATTATTATTATTATTATTATTATTATTATTATTATTATTATTATTATTATTATTATTATTATTATTATTATTATTATTATTATTATTATTATTATTATTATTATTATTATTATTATTATTATTATTATTATTATTATTATTATTATTATTATTATTATTATTATTATTATTATTATTATTATTATTATTATTATTATTATTATTATTATTATTATTATTATTATTATTATTATTATTATTATTATTATTATTATTATTATTATTATTATTATTATTATTATTATTATTATTATTATTATTATTATTATTATTATTATTATTATTATTATTATTATTATTATTATTATTATTATTATTATTATTATTATTATTATTATTATTATTATTATTATTATTATTATTATTATTATTATTATTATTATTATTATTATTATTATTATTATTATTATTATTATTATTATTATTATTATTATTATTATTATTATTATTATTATTATTATTATTATTATTATTATTATTATTGTGGAGTTGTCTTTATTTCTATATGTATTATAAACCTAAATCTTGAATTATCGAGTCTTAAAATGTTACTCTTCCAAATGACACGACAAGCTGCATATGCGTATATTTTGTGATTAGAGGAAGAAACCATTACTTGTTTATAAAGGCTAAGAATTTAATTAGTCAACGTTTAGACGGATTAATCGGTAATTAGTTGATCAATATGCATTTTTTTAATTTTAATATTCATTTTTTACAATTATTTTAAGTTTTAAGTATAAAAATAATAAATATATTTATTTTAAAATCGATTTTAATTTTATATTTATTCTATAAATATCAAATTGATTTTATTTTAGACAAAAAAATGATTAAACAATTGACATTAACTAATGTCTAGACGGGTACTCGACTTAATTTTGAAAGGGGGGCATTCGATTTGGCTTAAATAAATTAAAATAAAGAAGAAAAATAATCAAATCATTTGTTTTGTTTTGGTTACATGCCTGATAAATACAATAAATAAAAGAGGATCTGAAATCTCACGTCCATATCCTTTTAGAACTCGATACAAACAAATCAAAGAACAAAAGCATCCCTCGGTCGTCTTATAATAGATTGTACCTTGGCAACAACCACAACCACCGTTGCAAATGGGTCGAGTGCTACTCCCATTCCACACAACATTAACCTCACCACCTTTGTAAAACTTGAAATTGTGACCAGCCTTCATAAATATGGACCGTGGATATATACATTTAATATGAAAAGTTGTACAACATTTGTCACAAGTATACATTATCTTATCTTTCGAATCTAATTGCTTCTCACATACCTCACACCAATATATGTCACTTCTATCTTTTTCATCACAAAGGGTGAGGATGAGGGGATGGTCGTCATACTTATAATGTATCTCATGTGGCAAAGTGGCACATTGCATCCATCTTCAAAACATTTTAGAATATTATGTTTAAGATTTTCATCGCAAATTCTACACTTATCATCTTCTCTTCTAAAAAATCAATGAAAAGAGGATGTTGATGAAGATTATGAACAACCGGATCCAAAGTTGATGAAGCACATCTCATATCAAAATTGATCCATTTACACTTCTGCTCATTGCATCTGTACATGAACCCAGATGAAATTCTTTGACAAGCTGAACAAGACATATATCCAAAGTGTCGTACATGAAATGGATCCAGGAAGAGAGCATGAGGATGAAGCTCATGATATTTCTTACGAGGAAGACTTGCACATATTGTGTGTAGAATGAAATCACATTTAGTACAACTGTAGAATCTGTCATAATCAATAGGAAGCACGCATGCTTCACATTTTTTATTTGATTCATGAACACCACCATTGAAATCAATGAGATTAAGAAGATGTTGAGGGTGACTGAAATGTATTATTTCCTTATCTCCACGAATGGCTCGATGTCTTTGGTTTCATCGAGTTCCTCGGGTTTTAATTCGAGTTCTTTACAGTCCCATACGTCGAAACGAGTGGCACATTTAGAATGAAGGGTGTAAGGACAATCACTTGTACAAGAATATGCATCGTATTTAGGATTGACTCTGCGGTGACGGACTCCACAGGATCGGTTAACAACAAGAGACAGATACGGGACGCGAGAGAGACGATGTTGAGGATGACGTGTGATCTTAATAATACGGGGTAGGAAGAGACAGTGTTGATGGACGACATAAAGACATTGAAGACAAGCATAAGTTGGATCATTGGCATTGGCTAAGCCACAAGCATCACGAAGGGAGAGTGGTCGCGGGAAAAAGTTGAGTGGATGTTGATGGGTCATTGTGTTCATGATGGTAAGTGTTGTTAATGGGGCTGGCCAAGAACAACATTTAGAATGTTTTGTTCAAGGCCATCTTGCCATTAGAGTGAATTGTGCAAGCTGAAAAATGAAAAAGTGTGTTGTATTGTTTGTGTTTTTCAGTTTTGAATGAAAGAGAGAATGAGCATACAAGTAGAAAGTTTTCTGAAAAATGCTCACTTCAATTGATTCTTCATTAGGATTTTCTTACATATAACTTGCTCACATCAAAACAAGAAAACATCCAAGTAAAAACTGTCCAAAATGACCCTTAATTTGTCCTAGAAGTACAGGTAACAGATTCTGATTTTCTGTCCAAAATACAGCAAACAATAGTACTGGTCTTATGATGTATTGCAGACCAGTCTACAATTTCCGCCCGCTCGGGTACTTCTTCTTAGCCCGGTCGGGCTACCTTCTCTACCCGGTCGGGCTGACTCCTCTATCCGATCGCGTTGCATCCTCTACCCGGTCGGGTTTCCTTCTCCTCAGCCCGGTCGGGCTGACTCCTCTACTCGATCGGGCTACCTCCTTTGCCCGATCGGGCTCTTGCCTTCCAGTCCACCTAAAACCCGATTTCAGTAATCTGAAATCATAACAACTTTCACCATGGTACTCGAACAGCGGCAGGAACCCTAAATGGGTTTCTTCCCCTTCGTCTGCCTCTTCGCCGTGCTCACCGTCGCCGTCCGCCTGAGAGTCGCCGTCCGCGTCACGCCGAGGGGATACACTACTTTCAGTCTCCCTCTTGGCTCCCTTCGGTGTGACTCCGATGAGCTCTCTCAGCTTCTCAAATCTTCTAGTGCCCAGCGGCTTGGTGAAGATGTCTGCCCACTGCTCCTCGCCAGGTACGTGTCTCAGACGGATTATTCCGTCCCTCTCTGCCTCTCGAACGACATGGTATTTGATGAGTATGTGTTTGGTCCGTTTGTGGTCAATTTGGTTGCGGCCAATCGCTATAGCTGATGTGTTGTCGCATCGGATTTCAACTCCCTCTAGGATAGAGAACCCTAATTCTTCGAATAGCCTCCTCAACCACACTACGTGGTTCGTTGCCGTGCATAGGGCAGTGTACTCCGCTTCAGCCGTGGACTGAGCGATGGTACTCTGCTTCTGCGTGCCCCAGCTGAAAATAGTCGTCCCAATTGTGAAACAGTATCACGTAGTGCTCCTAGCGTCCTCACTGCTTCCCGCTAGATCCGAGTCCGAGAATCCGATCAATTTTTCATTCTTAGCTCGCTTGAATAGCAAGCCGTAGTCCACTGTTCCTCCCACATACCTTAGTACACGTTTAGCTTTTTGAAGGCTTTTCTCCGTAGGATTTGCGTTGCTTCTCGATAGGTAAGAAGCGGCAAATGCTAGGTCGGGTCTTGTGGCTGCTAGGTATAGGAGTCCACCGACAATACTCCTATACTTAGTAGTCTCGGAAAAAGTCCTTCCGTCGTCAATATTCTTCCCGTGAGATGTAAGTGGAGTTCTCACCCTCTTAGACCCTTCCATACTGAACTTCTTTAATAAATGTTGTGCATACTTGGCTTGACCAAGAAAAATCCCTTCTCGCACATATTCGATCTCAAAACCTAGAAAGTACCTCAACTTTCCCAAGTCACTCATTTCAACACGTGTCACATAACCTGCCTTTAAAAAACTTAATCATCTCCTCGTTGCTTCCCGTGATGATAATGTCGTCAACATATAGGCAAATTACCACGATTTCATCGTGTGTGACCAGCAAATACATGGTTGCGTTGCAATCACTTCTTTTGCAACCTTCCCCGATGAAAAATGAGTCAATTTTGTTGTACCAGGCTCGCGGTGCTTGCTTGAGCCCGTACAACGCCTTTTTGAGTCGTAATACCTTGTCTTCAGCTCCCTCTATCACGTATCGGGGGGTTGTTCAATATACACCTCTTCTGTGATCTCCCCATTCAAGAATTTGGATTTCACGTCCATTTGATACAAATTCCAGCCGTTTTGCGCTGCCATTGCAAGTAATAGCCGAATTGTGTCATGTCTAGACACCGGGGCAAAAGTTTCCCCGTATTCCATCCCGTAAGTTTGCGTAAATCCCCTTGCAACCAGCCTTGCTTTCAGCTTCAAAACCTCCCCTTTGTCATCGGTTTTAACCTTATACAGCCACTTCACACTTATCACTTTCTTACCCTTTGGGGGTTCGACAAGTTCCCACGTCTCGTTCTTGCTAATCATTTCCATTTCGACGTCCATAGCGTCTCTCCAACCTTTCTCATTCACAGCTTCTTCGAATGATGTAGGTTCTGCAATTGTTAGATAACACCCTTCAAACATACAATAAGAATCATCACCTTGATCTTACATATTCTCGTAGAGTTCACTTAGGCGTCTGTGGCGATGAGTTTCTCTCGAGGAGGTACTGCTGCTCCTCAATATGTGGCTGCCCTCACACTTCTTCCATGGGTGTCACTAAGATTGAACGGGATAAGGGAGAATGGTGGTGGATGTTGTCTCCCTCTATCTCCCGAACTCGGCTGCCGCGGTGAATTCACTGTAACAGGTGACTGTTGCAGTATTTCATTGTTTCTCTCATTTCTAAGACTGTAATTGAGAGATACAGGTTGTTCTCTCATCTCAACTTGGGTCTCCCAATTCCAGCCCTTATCTTCCTCAAACACCACGTCCCGAGCAACCTCAACCTTCTTCGTGTCAACTTATAAACCCGATATCCTTTGCTCATACTATTGTACCCCACAAACACTCCCTTCTCTGATTTATCGTCCAACTTTTGTCTATGTTGTGCGGGTATGAGTATGTGACACAAGCACCCGAATACCCTCAAGTGTCCCACCGATGGTTTATGTCCACTCCAAACCTCGAGTGGGGTTTTATTTTCTAGTGCTCGTGTCGGCAGCCTATTTTGAATGTAACAAGCTGTAAAAACTCCTTCAGCCAAAAAATTGTTTGGCATGCCTTTCTCCTTCAGCATGCTTCTCGCCATCTCCAACAATGTCCTATTCTGCCTCTCGGCTACCCCATTTTGTTGAGGGGAATAGGCCACCGTCAGCTGTCTTTGAACTCCGTTTTCCTCTAGAAAATCTATAAACAACTTCGACTTAAATTCCAGGCCGCGATCGGATCTCAACTTCTTGATTTTCTTCTCCGTTTGAGTCTCGACCAATGACTTGAACTTCTTAAAAACATCAAATACATCTGATTTCACCCTTAGAAAATACACCCACATCATGTGTGAGTAATCATCCGTGAAAGTCAATAAATATATGCTTCCGTCTAATGAGGGAGTTTGCATCGGTCCATATAAATCCGTGTGGCCCAGATCCAATATCCCCTTGGATTTCGCCTATGAAATTTTCGGGAATTTCTCTCTACACTGCTTCCCTTTCATGCACGCCTCACACACTTGCTTGACCACCTTAAACTTAGGTAGTCCCTTCACCATTTCTCGGCTTTGTATAATCTGTAAATTATACAATCCGGAGTGGCCTAATCGCTTGTGCCACAAATCTGACAGCTCCTCCTCTTTTGCAATTAAGGCTCCTTCACTTGCCAATTTCCACCTTAAAGGATATGCCTTATTCACCATACGAACTTCAGCAACTTGTCCTCTGTTTTTATCCTTTATTATGCACCTATCCTCCATGAATACCACGTTGTATCCATTCCTCGTCATTTGTGGCACGCTCAATAGATTTTTTCTTAACCCCGGAACCAAGAAGACATCTCGTATTGTCCTTCGACCTTTCTTAGTCAATACCTCAATGTCTCCTTTTCCAGCCATAGTTAGCGTAGCACCATTGCCTACTCGTATAGGCACGTTGAATTTTCTGTCCAAGGTGGTGAAGAACCCCTCCTCCTTGGTCATGTGGTTGGTTGTGCCACTATCAATCAACCATATGTTGTTGTCTTGCGACTCACTCGCCACATGGGCAGCCGTGAAGAGTGAGTCATCTACATCATCTTCCCTTATAAAATGTACTTGGTTTTGGGTGTTTCTTTACGCCTTGCAATCCCTCTAAAAATGTCCCGGCTTCCCACAATTGTAGCAATCCTTCTTAGTCTTAGGCAACTTGCTACTTTCCGGTTTTTCTCCCCCATTTCGGAAGTAACATTGCGACTCCATGTGATTATCCTTCTTGCATATAGTGCAGAATTTCTTCCCTTTTGATTTGAAATCTGAATTTCCAGCGAACTTCTTCGAAAAATCAGATTTCTGTCTGTGTTTAATGCCTTGATATTTTGGATTAAACTCCCCCTCTAGACCTGTCCAGTTTCGGTCGTCAAGTCTGAATTCTTGTGACTGCAACGCAATCACAAGTTCTCCCACAATAAGCTTCTCTATATACTTCGTTTGTTCTATAACCCCCACGTAGGGATCGAACCGAATCTGCAACGAGCATAGTATTTTTGATACCAGCTCATCCTCCTCAATCCGCGCTCCGTAGGCTCTTATCTTGTTACCCAACTCCATTATCTTGTTGGCATAGTCCTTAATACTCTCCTTCTCCACTTGCCTCATGTTGTAAAATGAGGCACAGAGTCGTTGTAGCTTGATACGCGTAGATTTGGGGTCTCCTTGGAACCTCTCTTTCAAGAGATCCAAGCTGCCTTGGACGTCTCACACGTAGACAAGTGAGCGCTAAAAATCTCCTCCAACCCTGAATGGTAGATTAACTCAAGTGCCCGCTGATCCTTAGCCTCTAACTCCTCCCATTCTGATGTAACCTTCTTTTTTCTGCTCCTACGTAGTCATTTCCCCCATAGAGGACAGCTCGGGTAACCCATCCGTCACCACCTTCCATAAGCCTTTAGACCTTAGGGTAGGCTTTATTTTAATCACCCACAAGGTGTAGTTTTTGCCCTCAAACACTGGTAGGGGCGGGGAGCTCTGTGTCCTCTCCATTTTGCTTGATTTTAAGGTTGTTCAAGGATGTAGATACTGTTACCTAGCTGATGTGGTTGCTTGTGCGTGTGCTTGTTGGATTTGTTGCTGCTGTTGTGTCGAAAATGTCGTTGTTTGTGCTGGAATGTTGCTATTGTGCTGGAATATTGCTATTGTGCTGGAATGTTGTCGTTTGTGCTTAGTATTGTGCCGCTGGTGCTGTCTTAGCGATTATCCTAGACCTTAACCGCTCTGATACCATTTGTCGTTAATGGGGCTGGCCAAGAACAACATTTAGAATGTTTTGTTCAAGGCCATCTTGCCTTTAGAGTGAATTGTGCAAGCTGAAAATGAAAAAGTGTGTTGTATTGTTTGTGTTTTTAGTTTTGAATGAAAGAGAGAATGAGCATACAAAGAGTAGAAAGTTTTCTGAAAAATGCTCACTTCAATTGATTCTTCATTAGGATTTTCTTACATATAACTTGCTCACATCAAAACAAGAAAACATCCAAGTAAAAACTACCCAAAATGACCCTTAATTTGTCCTGGAAATATAGGTAACAGATTCTGATTTTCTGTCCAAAATACAACAAACAATAGTACTGGTCTTCTGCTGTATTGCAGACCAGTCTACAATTTCCGCCCGCTCGGGTACTTCTTCTTAGCCCGGTCGGGCTACCTTCTCTACCCGGTCGGGCTGACTCCTCTATCCGATCGGATTGCATCCTCTACCCGGTCGGGTTTCCTTCTCCTCAGCCCGGTCGGGCTGACTCCTCTACTCGATCGGGCTACCTCCTTTGCCCTATCGGGCTCTTGCCTTCCAGTCGACCTAAAACCCGATTTCAGTAATCTGAAATCATAACAACTTTCACCCTGTTACTCGAACGGCGGCAGGAACCCTAAATGGGTTTCTTCCCCTTCGTCCGCCTCTTCGTCGTGCTCACCGTCGCCGTCCGCCTGAGAGTCGCCTTCCGCGTCACGCCGAGGGGAGACATTGCTTTCAATAAGACATATATCTTTATTGGAACAATTCATACACATAATAAAACCAAAAAGAGAGCAATGATAGAATTGTTTACCGACTTTGAGATCATCTTCACACCAATCGCAGTTTCCATGAACAATATCGGGATCGGGATAATCAAGGCCGCAATAGTCACGGTAGTTTCCATGAGAAACTAGGGTTTTGTGGGGTCGGAGAAAAGAGAAAGAAAGAGTATGGTGGAGGTGATAAAGGTGTCTCTTCTGTCTTGGATTCCAGTGACATTCATGGTGGAATTGAACATTACAGGTCATGCAATAATAGTGAAATGTGAAGCCATTGAAGGAATCGTGTTTGCCACAGACGAAGCAACCAGAGGAAGGAAGAGGAGGACCCAACCGAAAGCGTAGAAAGTGAGGCTTTTCATCTGTTGGATCTGATAAGAAGCATCTATTTTCGGACAATGAAGGTAAGTTTGGATATAAAGAAGAATTCATGATATGAAAGTACCAATCAACAATTTGTCTCTCTGGCCTTTCAAGGAATCATATTCGAGAAAGTACCAATGAATTTGACAGCTATATATATATATATATATATATATATATATATCAACTCAATATAATTTCTTTGTATAATTCCCGATCAAAAGATCTGGTCAGAACTGGAGGGTAATGTTTAAAAATAATCCTGATAAAATAATTTCTACATTAAAATCAATAAATAAAATATGATTGCTCAATCAATTCCTTTATTTTAAAGTCTAATCAGATTTCTACTCCAGCTGGATTTTACATATTAAGGCAAAATAATGGCGATTTTCTTTTATAAATTTAATTTATTAGTTCGTATATTTAAAATGATATGAATTTATTTGTATATAATTGTTGATGTTAATGCTGGCCAAGAACAATATTCATACAGTTCTATTCATGGTTATCTTAGAGTTTTTAAACTGCTTGTGCAAACTAGAAAATAAAAACATGTGAATGGGTTTTGGTGAAGATGATGAAAAGTTGCTGTGAATGATAAAATAATTTCTACATTAAAATCAATAAATAAAATATGATTTCTCAATCAATTCCTTTATTTTAAAGTCTAATCAGATCTCTGCTCCAGCTGGATTTTACATATGACGGCAAAATAATGGCGATTTTCTTTTATAAATTTAATTTTATTAGTTCGTATATTTAAAATGATATGAATTTATTTGTATATAATTGTTGATGTTAATGCTGACCAAGAACAATATTCATACAGTTCTATTCATGGTTATCTTAGAGTTTTTAAACTGTTTGTGCAAACTAGAAAATAAAAAACATGTGAATGGGTTTTGGTGAAGATGATGAATAGTTGCTGTGAATGATTTAGGGTTTCTGGAAAATATTTCTTACTTAATATGCATTAGGGTTTTTTACATTTTTAAATGCCTATAGCATTATAGAAAACATTATGTAATTCTATCTATATCACCTCCATTTTTGTCTCTTCTTAAAACATGATAAAAGCATTTTGTTTTCAGGTACAACCCTAAAAACGTCTTAGGCCTCAGAGAGATTTTTAGCCCAGTCTTCAGATCCCAGCTTCAGCCTGCGCCTCACTCTTCTCCTTAGCCCGCTCGTGCTTCTCCAGCCTGTGCACCTTCAGCCCGTGCGCCTTCAGCCCGTGCATGTTCGCTCCAGCCCGTGCGCCTTCAGCCCGCGCATGCTCGGCCCACTTCTTAATTTTGGTCAACGACTTCAGAGAACTGAAATCAGAAGACTTATCCTTCTCGAACTCGAACAGGGTCTGAAACCCTAGGTAAGCTTCTCTCCCTTCGACAGTCTCCTTGCCTTGGCCCCCGTCGCCGTCTTCAGGGGAAACGCCGGGGAAAGCCATGGATTTCAGTCTCCCTCTTGGCTCCCTTCGATGTGACGCCAATGAGTTCCTTCAGTCTCTCGAACCTGCCAGTGCCCAGCTTTTCGCCGCTGCTACGCCCGAGGAGACCAACGTCATGCGTTTCCCTA
>CM071867.1:1567496-1577686 GCA_036759665.1 Gynandropsis gynandra
CTTCTCCTTCTCTTTCTCTGTCGGTTCGTCGTCTCCGGTTAGACCCCTCACGCGTGCGCCTTTCCTCGTTCATTTCTCTCTCGGGTGCTTGTCGTTGCCGCCGGTAAGTTCCCTCATCTTCTCCTATTCTTAAAATCGGAACCCTAACCATTTTCCGCTTTTGTCTACAGGTTCTTCGACGTTGCCGGTCGGCTTAAGCTTCTCGGTAAACTTCTCTATTTTCATTTCTTCTTCGATTTCACAGGTTAACTCACTGTCGTTTCCAGCTTCTTCTTCGACAACACAAAACGCTGACTGTTTTGTGTCTCCAGGTTCTTCGATGATGGCACTGGTTAGCTCCTTCGTCATCATGAGCTTTCCGGTGCCGTAGGATTCCGCCCTGCCATCCGCCAGCTACTGTTCGACGGTAAGCTCCCCGAATCCTATTCCAGTTTATTTCACGCCTTAACGTTTATGTTTTTTCTTTCTGTGTTTCATTGCTGCTGCCTTCGTCAGACCGAAGTTTCATCAGTTCTCCACTTCCATTGCAAGGTAAGCTTTAATTTTCAGTAGGTAGTTGTTTGGAAACTCTAGGTTTCCGATAACCACACGTTTGTGGTTGTGGTTGGAACCATTGGATACTCAGCCGTAGGCTAAGTTTTAGTCTCTTGTTTTTGTGTACTCGAATCAACCTTAAACTGTCTATAATACCTCTGGCGTCGGCGTTGCCGTCGATGGAATCAAAACTATAATAAAAAATTTTATTGACATACCTTAGGGTTGTCTCAACCTCACTGAACTTTCGTTCAGTAGGTTTTTTAAACTCTTCTTCAATCACAGCTTCAACAACTGAGGCTGCTTCTACTGCTTTGAAATAACAGCTTCCTTCGTTTTTCTCTTCCTCGTGCTCTTTAACCATTTTCCATTTTAATGAATAGTTTTTGTTGATCATAGGCACCTCCGCAATCTTAGCTCCCTTCTTATCTCTTATCTCACACTTTCCTTCGGTAAATATCAGTTTGCATCCGTTTCGTACCATCTGTGGTACGCTTAACAACTTTTTCCTCAATCCCGGAATTAAGAATACATCCTTGATGGTTCTTTTCCCCTTTTAGTCATTACTTCAATAGACCATTTTTCAGTCGTGACCAACATTGCACCATTACCTACTCTAATAGGTATTTTAAAATTCCTATCCAGAGTGGTAAAATACCTTTCCTCTCGAGTCATATGGTTTGTTGCGCCGTTGTCTATTAGCAAAACGCCATCTTATTCCGTTTGAGTCAATATATGAGCTGTTGTGAACAGCGCGTCGTCTTCATCTTGCTCGCTGATTACTTGCGCTTGATTTTTTGGAAATTTTTTGAATTTGCATTCCCTTGAGAAATATCCAATTTTGCCACAGTTGTAACACTCCCTCATTGTTTTAAACCCCTTAGAACCTTCAGATTTTTCACCCTTGTTTCGGAAATAGCATTGTGCTTCAACGTGATTGTGTTTTTTACAAATACTGCATCCTTTCTTTTTTTATGTGTTGTCCACTGCTTCCTCATTCATATTGTAACGTTTTTCAGCTTTTGCGTTTTTATAGCTCTTCTCCTTCGAGTAGAACGCTCCCTCTAAGCCTGAACCATCTCGGTCATTAAGCCTGAACTCTTGTGATTGCAGCGCAATCACAAGTTCCCCCACCGTAAGAGTTTCTAGGTCCTTCGTCTGCACTATAACTCCCACGTATGGGTCGAAACGAATCTGCAGTGAGCATAGTATTTTTTAGACCAGCTCATCATCCTCAATCCTTACCCCATAGGCTCTTATCTCATTACCCAATTATGTAACTTTGTTGGCATGGTCTTTAATACTTTCCTTCTCCGCTTGCCTCATATTATAGAATGAGGCCCGAAGCCATTGTAACTTGATACGTGCAGATTTGGGATCTTCTTGGAACCTTTCTTTTAAGAGATCCCAAGCTACCTTAGATGTCTCACATGTAGACAAGTGAGCGCTAAAAATCTCCTCCGACACTGCATGATAAATTAACTCGAGTGCCCGCTGATCTTTAGCCTCCAACTCCTCCCATTCTGCCGTAATCTTCTTTTTCTGCTGATTCGTCGTCATTTCCCCTAAAGAGGACAGCTTAGGTAAACCCCTCTCTAACAACTTTCCACAATTCTTTAGATCTTAGAGTAGGCTTTATCTTAATCACCCATAAAGTATAATTGTGTCCCTCAAACACAGGTAAAGGCGGGGAGTTTTGTAACCTCTCCATCTAGCTTCGTTTTTTGGTTGTTTTAGGGTGTAAACAGTGTTACCTAGCTGCTGTTACTGTCCGTTTACTCTTGTGCTGCTTTGTGCGTGTGTTGCTGGAATGATACTGTTGTTGTGCTGAATGTTTGTTGTTGGTTTTTAGTTTTTATGCCGCTCTTGCTTGCTGTTTTTGCTGGTCTTTTTAATTTTCAAACCCGTTCTTATGTTGCATCTTAATCTTGGTGTTGTGCTGCTTCTACTTGTGTTGCTTTTGCTTGCTATTGTTCCATTTGTGCTCTTGTGCTCCCGAATCTTACTCGCTCTGATACCATTTGTTGATGTTAATGCTGGCCAAGAACAATATTCATATAGTTCTATTCATGGTCATCTTAGGGTTTTTAAACTGCTTGTGCAAACTAGAAAATAAAAAACACAAGTTTGATGTTGTTGTGGTCATATTTTGTGAATGGGTTTTGGTGAAGATGATGAAAAGTTGTTGTGAATGATTTAGGGTTTCTGGAAAATATTTCTTACTTAATATGCATTAGGGTTTTTTACATTTTTAAATGTCTATAGCATTATAGAAAACATTATATAATTCTACCCATATCACCCTCATTTTTGTCTCTTTTTAAAACATGATAAAAGCATTTTGTTTTCAGATACAGCCCTAAAAACGTCCTGGGCCTCAGGGAGATTTTTAGCCCAGTCTTCAGATTCCAGCTTCAGCCCGCGCCTCAACCTTCTCTTTAGCCCGCTCGTGCTCCTCCAGCCCGTGCCTCAGCCTTCTCTTTAGCCCGCTCGTGCTCCTCCAGCTCATGCACCTTCTGCCTGTGCGCCTTCAACCCGTGCGTGTTCGCTCCAGCCCGTGCGCCTTCAACCCGCACGTGCTCGGCCCGCTTCTTAATTTTTGTCAACGACTTTAGAGAACTGAAGTCAGAAGACTTATCTTTCTCGAACTCGAACAGGGTCTAGAACCCTTGGTACACTTCTCCCCCTTCGACAGTCTCCTTGCTTTGGTCTTCGTTGCTGTCTTTAGAAAAACCGTCGGCCGTGTCACGGTGGGAGAGCCATAGCTTTCAATAACAATTAAATTATTACACAAAACGTGTGCATTTAAATTTAACCGGTTGTATATATAGTAAATAAGCTTATTCTATCTTTTTTCCACCACCCTTTTAGCCTGACGCACATGTACAATACAATTTTTTAATGTATATATTCAATAAAGTAAATACTCCACTAAAGTTGTCAGCTCAGCTCTATCTTTTCTAATAAACAATGACTCCAATATATTCTAGTTATTTTTTCCATAAATATTAACCTATGATATGCAAAATAACTCTAGAATTAGTTCCCACTCGGAAATGAAAGCTTTACGCATTTAAATTCGGATTCCGATTCGAGTTATATCTACGAATATCCAAATTTTAATAAAATCACAATTTCAATCTTAAAAATTTTTAACTCTAAATATAGAATTGGATAATTTGGGTTTTAATGTGGGTTTTATAGTTTAATTTGTGTTCAGATTTTTCGGATTATGAACAAATGATTTCGAATGGAACCATATGTTTTCCAGTCTGTGTTTCTTGGATTTCGATTCCGATCTGGGTTGTTGAGTTTTGGAATATTGAATCCAAAATAATCCGAATGATATTTAGGTATTTGGATATTATGGGTAAGTCAGGTTGTTCGGGTAATTTGGATTATTTGGTTATGGATATTTCGGATTCTTTGTAATTCGAGTAATTTGGTTACCGGTAGTTAGGGTTCGATTCGAGTTCCACTGTTTTTATGGACTTTTAGCATTTTTTTTGTAATTCCAGTAATAAAAAAAACTTTAAGTTTTTTAATATTTTGAATTGTTTTGATTATTCAGGTTCTTCCAAATCTGAATCTAATCAATTCGAATCCGAACGGATTCTAGATTTTGAACCCATATGAGTTTTTTGGATAATCCAAATGACTTATAGGTTGGGTTTTTCAGGTCAATTCGGGTTACCCGAATTGCCCACCCCTACCTATTATTTTCTTCCGGTTTCGCACACATCGTTGTTCTCACTCATCGTCGTTTCTCACAATGTTTCTCTTATGATGATATTCTCTCATGTCGTCTAATTTTGATCCTCACAATCGAGAAGTTCGATCCTCATGAGGCTTGGACAACGGTCAAAACGGCACTCAGAGAGTTTGACTTCGCCTACAAGCTCAACTTGGTGCGTGCCTCTTCGTTCTTCTCTATAAAAAAAACCCAGGGCTTTTTTGCTTGCTTGAGCTTTTGATTTTGAGTTTTGTATCAATTGTGTGTGTCATATTTAGGATGAACGATCTATGACTGTTTCAACGACGATGAAGACTCGAGATCTTTACATCATTATCAAAGCTAAGGGACATTATTAAGCTTTTATTAAGAAGTGTTCATGCTCCTCTGATATAAGTAACATTTAGACCTCATTTGAAAGCTTAAATGTGGAAATTGTTTAACTAGACTACAAAATTATTGGTTTAGTTATCTGAGAAAATGTTGGGAGTTGTATTGAAATCGGGAACCTTAATATTGCTATATACTTTTTCACTGAGTTTGTAGGGTATTGTGATACTGATAATTGATGTTTGGTGTTTAGATGGATGTATTTAATGATGTAAGTGGAATTGAGAAAGTTTGCTCTATTCTACGCGATATCTTGGTCAGTGCCAGTGGGGTGAGGTGCATGCAATTGATTACCTTGAAACAATATCAGTAGAAATAGGCAATTCTCATGACCAAGACATGGAAAATAGCACTGACACTGATGTTGTTGACTATGCAAATAATGATGGAGATGATATTATGAGTGATGCTTACCTTGTCTCGATTTTATTTTCAAGTATTTATGTAAATATAAAATCTAGAGTTCAACAATATCGTGGAAGGTAAAAAGTTCACTAACGAATCAGATCAATGTTAGTGAAGTCTTAAGAGATATCTCTGTCTCTAAAATTTGTTATTGTTTATTTTTATACGCACTACAAAAAATATACCATTTCCAACGATCAAATCCATTGGAAATGCAATTTTTCTGTTGAAATCAGTCAATTCCAATGAATTCCAACGGATTTATGATCGTTGGTAATCAACACTAATAAAAAAATATTTGTTGCAATTTTTCAACTGTGTTTCAGCAATTAAAATCCGTTGAAAAATGTCAATGGATTTTAACGAACATCCATTTTAATTCAAAATTGAAACAGATGTCCATTGAGATTTCGACAGATGCCCATTTGAATGACTATCAACGGGTATCTCTTGAAAATTTTCACAAAAAATATTGAAAACTACTAACGGATGCCCGTTGGTACTTTTGAGATAAATTTTAAATAGATCAATGGATGCTCGTTGATGTTAAACTTTGATTTTCAACAGAGAATGATCAACTTTGAAATAGTGTGGCTTTGTGGCCTTTGAAGGTGTCATATTTGAAACAGAAAGTGACACCCATGATTTAACGATGAATTTGACAGTTAATTAATAAGGTGTAAAATGAGTTGTCAGTTCGCAAACCAAGTCTAACTCGGATCGTATTTGAATGAACACAATTGGATACTTTTTAGTTTGTTTATAAAATGAGATGAGCGGGAAACGAATTAGAGCTTAGACGAACCAGCTCACGAACTAGCGAGCTCAATCGCGAGCTGAAAACAAATCACATACATATGATGAATATATTTGTATTTGAGAAAAAAAATAATATATTGCTTACATATTATTATATTTTAACTATAAAATAAATAAAAAAAAAAGTATTATTATTTTCCCTTGTCTTCTTCTTTTCTTCTTCATGTTATTTTTCCTAGTGTTTTTTCACACGAATTTGTGTTTCTTCATGGCAAATCAGATGAATATAATTGTATTTGAGAAAAAATAATAGACAAAAAAAATGTTTTTATATTGGAATTTTGATTTTCAACCGAAAATGATCAACGTCGAAATAATGTGGCTTTGTGTCATTTGAAGGTATCATATTTGAAATAGAAAGTGTCACTTATGACTCAATAATGAATTTGACAGCTAATTAACAAGGTTGTAAAACGAGTGGTCGGCTCGCAAACTATCGTATTTTAACAAACTCAGCTGAATATTTTTTAGTTTGTTTATAAATGAGGTGAGGTGGAAACGAATTAGAGCTTCAACGAGTCAGTTCACGAACCGACGAGTTGGTTCGTGAACTGAGAAGAAAATCACATGCAAATCAGATGAATATATTTGCATTTGAGAAAAAAATAATATATTGTTTCATATTATTATTGTTTTCCTATTTCTATTAAAATATTATATTTCCTTTGTCTTCCTTCACAATTTTTCCTTTGATGTTTTTTCACACGAGTTTCTATTTATTCATATGCCACTGTCGATTTCCTTTTATGTTCTAAAAATATTGTATGTTTGACGATTGTCTTCGTTCTCCTCTTCGCATTTTTTCTATTCACATCATTATCTTTTCGTGTTATCATTTTGGGTCGTCGTCTCTTCATTGTTGCATTGTCAATTTTTTGTGTTATCATCTCTTCATTGCTCTTCTCGTGACATGTCATCTTCTCTTTGTGTCTTCGTCCTTCACTTTTGTGTCGTTTTGCATCGTCGTCTCTTAATTATTCTCCTCGTCGCACGTTGTCTCTTCACGTCGACATGTCTCTTCATTATTCTTCTCGTCGTAGGCCATTGTCTCTTCACCGTTCCCCTCGTCGCGTGTCTACTCCTATTCGCGATCATTGTTGGTCTTTGTTCCTATCGTCGGCGTCTGTCCGAAGATGATGAGGTCTATTTTTTTGTATGTTAGTTAGTTGTTTGTGAAATTTCTGAAAAATAATATATGGTACAACTCTTTTAAATTTAATAGTATAATTCACAAGTCAGCTCATTATACACTCTTATTAATAAATATAAATTTTTATTTCCAAAACGTAGAATGAAATACCCTATGACTATGACTGCCAAATGAAACAAAAAAAAACTTTAAAAAATGTCATCTGAATATAATTAAATTGTTTATTTTCCATAAAAATATTATTTTAATCTAATTCTACCCTCGACTTTGATCATTGGCCGAACTGAGCATGTTTCTTGCGGACTTCGGGTCGAGCCCATCCATTTGACAACCCTATATACCGTACTCAAACAAACTCCAAATATCTCAAGATATTAACAATCTAAAATTTCAGAAAATTAACAATTTAAGCTTTTGATAATGTTTTGACTATTTTAATTAATTATGATGATAAATCATATATGTTGTTAGGTCGGTCAAGAGCAATAGTTTTTAATTTACAAATATAAACATGTAAGACTAGTGCAGAGACTTACAGATTTACAAGTTTTTGGAGACCCCAGATGCCGGTTATTTGATCGAGTCAATGGAAATAATCCAACATCGCTAACTTTTATTGTATTAATGAATATTTATATATATATATATAATTCTCGTCCTCTTTTTGAAAGTTTTTCGTGTTTTTATATAATGACGGTATCAAAATGTTTTGAATTCATATTTCATATAATTTTAATTCTCCACACACAATAAGACGTTTTTTCCTATAATTAATAATATTTTTTTTTGTAAATGACAGTAACATATAATGTGGGTTCACAAATTATTCTACCGATCCATTGTATACATCAACACTTTAATTAAAATAATATATCATCCTCATCTAATATAGGTTCTTCGACTAATCTCTCACTTAGGTATCTTGGTGGATTCATAATCGTCAACTAGACAAAATCTTTACTTCTCATCATATAAGGGAGACTCTTGCTTTTCACATTCTATTTTAGTTATATTTAAGACACAAATTTACAAGACAACTTTATACTGTTTTAATTAAAAACGAATTTTATAATAAATTAGAACAGTTTGTTCACCTTCTTTTCCAAGTTCAATGATTTTTAATTGACAATAATTATTATTTTTTGCAAACACACGTTGCGATTTTTTTTTTATTTTGAAGAAGAAAAGTCAACTTTTGAGGAGTTATTTATTCAAACTTGTCGACTCTTCTCCGTCTTCCCGCAATTTAATATTAGCCAAACATAATTACTACTTTATCAACTAAACTTTTCTTCTTAACAAGTCACGGCCGATATTATTCATCACAATGAATAATTTTATAGATCAAGATTAATTTGTATATCCATATTCGTGAAATTCTTTTCTCTTAAGTGCATATGTATTGGCAAAGTTAAACTTTTATTTATTTCTTCATGTTTAACATTATTGAGGTTTCAAAATATTCTCACAATAATGGAATTTAATATTGTTAGAATTGTGGTGAGTATTGCTTCGATCATAAACAGAGGGCCTCTAAAAATACCACTAGTGAAGTTATAAGATTTCATTAAATTCCATTATATGATACTTTAAGATTTCTCAAACATCAGAATTTTTTCAGATACAATGATCCAAACATTAAGAACGGTGATAGATACGCTAAAATAAACTATTATATACGAGATAAAAAATAAACGATTATGGGTTTGATTGGTGGAAACGCAGTGTTGTATTTGCGTTTAGCGGTATTTCTGTCAGCGATTTGCGTTGTTTGTTGCATTAAGTATGAATGGTGGAATGGTTGCGTTTGCGGGCGAATGCGACTAGAAGTGAATGGTAGAAAATTGTTGTGATTACGTTTTGAACAAAATTACCGAAATAGACAATTACTAAGAAAAGAATTTATTTAAATTTTTTTGTTTAGTGTATACTTTTTAATTATAATTTTTAAATATTTGAAATAAATTAAAAAATTAAACAATTATAAAAATATTTAAATATACAATACATATATACACATATATATATATATATATATATACGATTAATATAAATTATAATAGAAAGAGAGAAGAGATAAGGAATAGACACGAGGGTATTTTGGTAATTTTATTCAAAACGCAAATGTAACGCAATATAATTTCAGCTTTTTAAAATCTACATTTCAACGTGTTTTCGGACGACTGCAACTCCACCAGTCGATTTTAATGTCGCTCGGAGTCGTTAGAAAACGCAATCACCGTATTTGCATTTGAAAGTAATATGCCTATTATGTAATATTTGAATAATCTCGGGTTAAAATTGTAATTATTAAAAGTTAATAATTATATAAGAAACGAAAATTAGGTTTTTGTTAATATATTACACAATAAAAAACAAAAACCCTATTCTGTTTCATCAAGAACACAAATCCATATCTCGACATATCATCAGTGAATGTGATGAAGTAAAAATATCCAACCCTGGCTTGAACTCTCATAGATCCACATACATCAGTATGTATCAGTCCTACGAGTTGTGTAGTTCTATCTCCGGTTCCACTAAACGGAGATTTTCGAAACCCCTTCTGCGCCTCTCACTCTCGATTCGACGGATCTTCAGCAAGGCGGCAGGCATGGCGGCGCACGAAGCAGGCAGACGGCCGGACCAAGTCGACTTCTCCGGCGCATCCTTCAGCCAGAGCGGGCAGCCGTTAGGCGGCGGCAACGGCGATAGGGTTTGAGAAACCCTAATCCCGTTCGCCTCCTACCCGAGCGGGCGACAGCGTGTGCGCGCCCGCGCGCGTACCCACTAACGAAAAAAAAATTAAAATTAAGTTAAAAATTAAAATTGAGAATTTTAGTTTTAAAATATCAAAAATTGAATTCTAAAACGATAAATAGTTTATCGTAAGGTTTTTCCTTCATCGTAGACATTTTTGGATATTTTCTCGTTTACATGGTACGGCCTGACTACCAGGAGGCATGTAGTTCAAGAATTCGATTCATACGTCTATGACATCAGATGTCTAGTGGGAGGAATTAATTAGTTTTTGTAAACGCCTGGACTTCCCGGAGGACATAAATTTAATTGATATCCGACTATGAGCTGAAGGATGAACTCGACTATATCGATAGGAACGACCTGACTACCAGGTGACTATGTGATATAGAGTCATAT
>CM071867.1:1585338-1602780 GCA_036759665.1 Gynandropsis gynandra
AATTATATTAAATTGGGTGAAATCGGGTTGAAATTATATTACTTTGGATGAAATTGAGGTAGATCGAAAATCGGGTTAAATCGGTTTAATCAAGTTTAAAATGAATAAATCGGGTTACAAGTGAGTAAATCGGTTAAATCGGCGGAGAAAACTAATAAAATTTGGGTGAAATTAGGTTGGAATTATATTATATTGGGTGAAATCGGGTTGAAATTATATTACTTTGGATGAAATTAAGGTAAATCGAAAATCGGGTTAAATCGGTTTAATCAAGTTTAAAGTGAGTAAATCGGTTAAATTGGGTGAAATTAGGTTAAATTTGGGCGATAATCGAGTTAATTTGGGTGAAATTGGATAAAATCGGGTTAAATTTGGGTGGAAATCAGATTAAATTTGATGAAATCGGGTTAATTTGGGTGAAATTGGGTTATAATTGGGTAAAATCGGGTTAAAATTGAGTGAAATTGGGTTAAAAATTGTCGAAATCATGTTAAAAATCGGTTATAATACGGGTCAAAATTGGATATTTAATTTGGGTCAAAATCAGGTTAAATTCGGTTAAACCGGGTCGGTTAAAACCAATATACTGTTTATATAACGGAGGGGGAAATTGGTTGAATTGATATAGTTGAGGGAGGAATCGGATGGATTTTGAAAGATGAAGGGGGAATCGACTGTGTCAGATAGTTCAGAGGGGAATTGGCGTAAAGCATGATAATTGAGGGGGAAATTGACTTTTTTCCCTTGATTTTTTTGATGGACTATATGGTCCCGTGTTTTTTACTCCTCACACCGGAAAGGTTTTCTATGTTAAATTGGTTGTATCATTCAATTTTCGTTACCATACTAGTTATTGAACAACTGGTATTGAGTCAGAGCTTGATACTACTATTAGGATCGGACGTGGATAAATAACTATTAGGCAACAAAGTAGATACCATAAAAATATAAAAATAGAACAACATGATTTTTATGTGGGTTGGTAAAATGTTTCGTACACGGATAAATAATAGAAAATTTTTATTAACTCTAAAAAAATTACAATATTTGTTATAAATTGTAAAAAGAAAACATTGATAGGCTGACAATTTAGAAAAAAAA
Organism: Gynandropsis gynandra; assembly: GCA_036759665.1. Classification (NCBI taxonomy): domain Eukaryota; kingdom Viridiplantae; phylum Streptophyta; class Magnoliopsida; order Brassicales; family Cleomaceae; genus Gynandropsis; species Gynandropsis gynandra. The sequence goes on from CM071867.1 coordinate 1,586,440, forward strand.
ATTTCTAAAAAATAATCCAAAAATTTTAAAAATATTTTTTCTTCTTATATATATTTTTTTGTTTGGATGATTATCAGAGAGATAAAATCATCAGACAAAGTTTTCAAAAAAGTTTATCATTTGTGTGGTCCACAAAGTTAAATTTGGTGCCTAATATTTTTACCACAACAAATGTAATTTCGTAGACTTTTCACTATTCCACATATCCATTGCATATATTAACATTTTTAAGCCTTAGGGTTTCAGAAGACTTTTCTTCCCAATCGACAGATACTTTTGATCACTCTTTGGACAACATTATTTTGTGTCCCACATGAACACAGAGAAGACATCATCGTTCGATTATGAATACGCAACTTAATTAACGCAAAGCAGATAAAAAAAATATTGAAGAAAAAAAATAGAGATAATTATATGTAATTAACGAATGGAGGTGGAGAACCGGCAAGAGACGAACAACAACGACAATGATCGTGAGAACCTGAATGAACCGGAGTGGTTAAGGAAGTACTTTAACCGGCAAAGTGACTGGTTAGAGAAAACCAGGGGAAATCTCATGGTCACCGCCACGGTTATAGCAACCATGAGCTTCCAAATGATGATTAATCCACCCGGCGGAGTCTGGCAGGACGACAAATGTAACGTTATTAGTGGCGGTGGAAATTGGGCCGGTTCTCCGGTTAGCAATCCGGTTCAGGTTTGTACCAAGGTAGCCGGTACGTCGGTATTAGAACATTCCGATTCAAAGCGAGAGTTATATGTGGGTGCTGTGATCAGCTGTACGGTGTCGTTTAGTGCGTCTATGAGCATTATCCTCCTCGCCATCAGCGGTTTGCATCTCCGGTAATATGAATTATTTCATATGTTTAGACCTAATTTTCATTTAGGTGGATCGTATTTTTCTTTGGTTCCAAATTTTTTTTATAATTTTTGGTAAAATAAAATAAAATTTTATATAACGTGGGATAAACATAAAGTAAATTATAGACGTATTAAATATTATACATAAGTGTTGAATCTATGGTTTGAATCAATGACCTACAAATGAAGGTCCATCCACTTGTATTAACTATATTATCAAGGATATTAGAAAAATATATTGATTAATTTGTCTATAATATATATATAGTACTATAGTTAGGCTCTTAATATTCGATCTAATCTTTATGAATTATTAACCTGTATCACAATAGTTAAAATGTGGATTATATATATATATATTATTAATTATTAATTTTTATATTGAATTAGATCTAATTTTATATTGGACTTTCAAAATTTTATATATCCTAATATACTGAAATGATCAATGTGATTGATTGACTTGTATAATAAATATGCGTTATGAATTTTTTTTTAAAAAAAAAAACATGCAGGAATCGGGTGTTGATGGTATTACTGATCGGCCTGATGTTGACGGCGGTCGTATGCATGGTATTTGCGTACGCAATCTCGGTGGCGTTGGTCCAATCGGACGACAAAATCGTAATGATGATTTTGATTGCTTATAGGAACTATTGGATTCTATTTCCTGTATTAATCATCATGACTCAGCTTTTACGTTTCGCGGTTTGGCTTCTGCGTTTGGCGTTCTGCTGCAAACCTAAGCGATCAAGAACTCGGTCGTCTGGTCATCTTACTTCTTGAACATGTATTCCATTTGTACGGACAACCAAAGCTATCGAATGGAGGGGAGAATATCCCAAGGGTTTGAAAAACAGAACATTATTATGTCAGAAACAGAATAAAGTAGTTGTGCATGTCTGGATTCTAGTTTCCTTGTGGGGCAAGTCAACGCTGCTTAAACCATTCCTATAATTTAATAGAATTTAATACAAAGTGATGAATTATTGCTTTTGGTTTCACACTTGGAATAAAAAACAAAAAATATTTTATTTTATTTAAAAAAAGGTTTAAACAAAGTGGTCCAAAGAGTCAATCTTCCTCCGGTCCAAAACGACATCACTTCTTCCTCCGGTTCAGGCCTTTTCAATCATCTCTTGCTCCATCTTCCGGTTTATTCCGGTACGTTCTGATTCGTTAGATTTTAATTTGGTACACTTTTCAGATTATGATTATCTATTAAAGGGTGTTTTTGGTTATCTAAATCGCCATTAGATGTATGCTATTTCGTTTTGTAGGTCTTTTGCAACAATGTCTTTTGGCAAAATATCAATTTGGCACATGGGTTTTTATAACATTCACCAAAAATATATGAAATCGTATTCAATCATATTAAATTCAGGATCTTATATATATATATATATATAAATGTTCATAAGTATATTTCCCCTTATCTCTCATGTATCACATTGTCCATATATATATTTAAGGAATCCTAATAAATCTAACAGATTTCCTAATAAATCTAACAGATTTAACATAATCTGTTTTACATATTCTATCACGCTCCCGCAGTCGCAACGTGAGGTGTCCGAATGTTGAGACTGGTTCTGAAGTCAAGAAATAATGAAGAAGGTAGACCTTTGGTGAATATATCTGCATATTGTGATGATGACGGAATGTGCAAGACTCGAACTTCACCAAGTGCCACTTTCTCTCGAACAAAATGGATGTCAATCTCAACATGCTTCATTCGTTGGTGTTGAACCGGGTTCGTAGATAGATAGACTGAGCTAACATTGTCGCAGTAGACAAGTGTGGTCCGATGGAGTGGACAGTGAAGCTCCAAAAGAAGATTACGTAGCCAACAAGTTTCGGCGACAACGTTAGCAACACCACGATACTCAGCCTTTGTGCTTGAGCGAGAGATGGTAGCTTGACGTTTGGAAGACCACGAAATAAGATTATCGCCCAAGAAGACACAATATCCTGATGTAGATCGGCGTGAACTCGGACAACCTGCCCAGTCTGCGTCTGTGTAGGCTATGAGACCCGATGTAGACGCCTTGGTTATTTGTAGGCCGTGAGCAATGGTACCTTGTATATATCGTAGTATCCGCTTGAGTGCGTTGAAATGTTTCTCTCGCGGATCGTGCATGAACAAGCATACTTGTTGAACGGCGTAGGCAATGTCTGGGCGAGTGAATGTAAGGTACTGAAGAGCGCCAACAAGGGAGCGATAAAGAGATGAATCGCGGACGGGTGGACCGAAATCAGGTGCAAGTTTGGCTTTTGTGTCAACAGGCGTGACACACGGGTTGCAATTGCTCATTCCGGCTCTCTGAAGTATGTCAAGAGCATACTGTTTCTGAGATAAGAACAGCCCTGAAGATGAACGTGTGGCCGAGATACCCAGAAAGTAGTGTAATGAACCAAGATCCGTCATAGCAAACTCGTTTCCCAAAAGCGAAATGATCGACCGAAGAAGAGAAGTAGTGGAGGCCGTGAGCACAATGTCATCAACATAAATAAGAAGAAATGCCGTACCCGATTGTCCATGAAGCGTGAAGAGTGATGAATCACATTTGCTTTGGCGGAATCCAAGACGAGTGGCATATGAGGCAAAACGTTGGTACCAAGCTCGAGGGGCCTGCTTGAGGCCATATAACGACCGTCGTAGGAGACAGACGTAGTCCGGTCGAGATGTGTCAAGAAATCCCGGTGGTTGATGCATATACACCGTCTCTTGAAGGTTTCCATGTAAGAATGCATTCTTGACGTCTAATTGATGGATCGGCCATTCGCGGGAAAGTGCCAAGCTTAGTACGACACGGATCGTAGCTGGCTTAACTACAGGGCTGAAGGTTTCGTCACAGTCAATTCCTGGTCGTTGTGATTTGCCATTAGCCACGAGACGAGCTTTGTATCGAGCCAAGTTACCCTACGCATCAAATTTATGACGAAACAACCACATAGCACGAATCACATTAACCCCAGGGGGTCGAGGAACCAAGTCCCAAGTTCCGTTTTTAATAGAGCATCATAATTCCGATTTCATAGCCGCCTGCCAGTGTGGATCCTTAAGAGCTTGAACATGACTAGAAGGCAATGGTGAAATGGTCGTAGTGTGAAGATTAAGGATTTTTCGTGGCTTATGGATTCCAGACTGACTACGAGTAACCATGGGATGACGGACGGGAGGAGAAGGATCAAGAGGAGGGGAGTTTAGGGGAGAAAGATTTGTTTGCGTGAGAATAGACCGAAGAGTAGGAGATGGCTCGGTGTCGGTCTCAAGGAAGTCGTATGTGGAGGATGACGAAGGTAGGATAGACTCAGAAGCAAAGGGAAAGGAAGACTCGTCAAATGTAACATGTCGAGAGATAATGATCTTACGAGAAGCTAAGTCGTAACAACGATAACCCTTATGGTCCGAAGGATAACCCAAGAACACACACGTAGTAGAACGAGGTTGAAGTTTATGGGAGGTGGACGCTAGAAGATTTGGATAACATAGGCATCCAAAAACACGTAGGTGTGTATAGGTGACCGGTGTGTGATAAAGCTTAGTGAATGGGATTTCGTTATCAATAGCCGAGGACGGAAGGAGGTTAAGAAGGTGAGTTGCCATATGGAGAGCTTCGACCCAAAACTAAGGAGGGAGAGACGCTTGGAAAAGAAGCGTGCGGACCATGTTGTTTATGGTACGTAACACACGTTCAGCCTTGCCATTTTGCTCTGAAGTCCGAGGGCAAGAAAACCGAATGGAGATTCCGTGTTCTTGAAGGAAGGAACGAAAAACACGATTGTCGTATTCTCCACCATGATCACTTTGAAAAGATTTAATTGTGGTTTGAAATTGATTTTGAATGAGTGCATTGAAGTGGAGAAATTTGGAGAGCACATCAGATTTCCGTCGCAATGGATAGATCCAAATAAACTGAGTGAAATGGTCAAGAAATACAATATAATAACGAATCCCCGAGACACTTGGAATCGGCGATGTCCAAATGTGTGAATGAATAATATCGAAAGGGGCCGAGACCTTTGTATTAGAAGAGAAGAAAGGAAGGCGAGTGTGTTTCCCCAATTGGCATGCATGACATAAACCCGTCATGTCCTGTTTATTACAAAAAATGAGACCACGTGAAAGTAAAGAATGAAAAACGTGGTTGCCCGGATGTCCTAATCGACGATGCCAAACCGAACGACTTGAAGAGAGAAATGCGACGGGAGAGAAGGATGGTGGAGAGTACGACGACTGAAGAGGGTAAAGAGGCCCGGAACTATCACATCGGAGAAGAGTCCGTTGTGTTGGAAGGTCCTTTACCGAAAAACCAAACGGGTCAAACTCAATAGAACAATTGTTGTCAGTTGTAAATTGACGAACAGAGACTAGATTTTTTATTATATTAGGTGTGACAAGAACATTGGTGAGGTGTAGAGGACGAGACGAGGATGGGACTGATGTATGACCAAGAGAGGGGACAGGAATGATGGATCCATTACCGACAGTGACTGAAGGAATAGTGCTCGTACGAAAAACAGAACTGAGAGTACCTGGTTGTGATGTAAGGTGTGATGTGGCTCCAGAATCCATGTACCAAGAAGGGTCGGAGGGGTCGCGCAGTTGCATTGTTGCAAACGTCTGATCAAGAGTCGTTGGCTCAACTGGAGTCGACCATGAAGGATATGAAGGGGGAGGGTGCTGTTGACTCACAAAAGTAGCAGGTGGAGCCCCCAACACCCCAGCAGCGGATCGCGGATTAGAATGATGTTGTGGCGGCGGTGGTGTATGTACGAGGAATTTGCCTCGCGGTTGACGATGTGTATCAACATATAGGACCTGTGGTGATGAAGAATGATCGTGATGTGTTGGTTGAGGGCGTTGGCTCCGTGAAAGACGTTGCTCTTCAAGAAGAAGCATAGATCGCGCTTGCTCGAATGTAGGAAATGGTTCCCGATGTTTGATCACATTGATGATGTTGTCAAATTTCTCGGATAGTCCATTCAGCATATGAATGACAAGTGTGCGAGCAGGGACTTCCGCATCAATATTGGCAAGAAGATCCGCTATTCGCTTCAATTTCTCACAATATGAATGAACGGTGAGATCTCCGATGGAAAGATTGCGAAGATCATTGTCGAGTTGGAGAGCACGAGCTTCTTTGTTATCTTGAAAAAGGTTTTCGAGGCTCATCCAAAGAGATCGGGCAGTACACTTCTTCTTGAGTATCGAGTTGAGGAGAGATTTAGATATTGTACCGTAAATCCAAAGTTTTACAAGCCCGTCAACGCTTTTCCACCGATCATCCGTAGCACTAGTGGGCTGGGAAGAGCCATCGAGATGACCCATGACACCGAAACTAAGACAATGTGTTTCAAACAATTCTCGCCACGCATCATAATTGAATTCCTCCATATCCAAGACGATAGGGATGTGAGTCTTGATATTGGTTATACCAAAAGCTTTGTCCACGTTGTTAGAAGCCGCCATGAAAACCAAGAAACTGAGAAGGGACAGTTGATGAGCAGAGGTGGACAGAATAGGAGGCAGAGAACAAGATTCGACGAAAGAGAAGAAACGCTGGTTTGCGGAAGAGACGCCGGATTGAATGCTGGATTGAAGACGAACAGAGACGCCGAAGAAGCCGACGAAGACTAGAGTGCGGAGAGGCAGATTTTTGGGTGATTGAAGAAGAAGAAGAGACAGATTTTTGGGTGATTGAAGAAGAAGAAGAGGCGGATTTTTAGGTGATTGAAGAAGAAGAGGATGATGTCGCTATTGATGAGAGAGAGGAGAGGCGGTGGCTGTCGAAGGGTCAAATTCAATCGAAAGAAGAGGAGTATCGTGGCCTCCGATTGCCGAGATTGTCAAATTCAAAAGTATCGTGATTGTTTGGGTAATTCAATGGGTAATTTTTGAGCAAGAAGAGAGAGATCAAGAAGAGAGAGAGATTGCAGAAGAGAGAGAGCAAATGCTTTTGAAGGTGATTGCAGAGAGAGGATAGAAAGAATTTCTGGAGAAAGATCCAGTGATAAGAAAGAAAAAAAAAATTCTGGATTTCGGAGAGAGGGAACAAGAAAGCAAAAATCAAAGTAAGAATTTAATTACAGAAAAAAGTAAGAATGAGCTGAAAAATAGTGAGAGAGACACATAAAAAGAGAAAAACCAAAGACACAGAACAGAAGAGAAGAGAACCAAGGTAAACTCTGATACTATGTTCATAAATATATTTCCCCTTATCTCTCATGTATCACATTGTCCATATATATTTAAGGAATCATGTGTTATGAATTATTTGGCAAGGATTTATTTTATTTGTACAATTTTCATTCTATAAACATATCAATAATGGGTTCGTGGAGTTGTAAATGGGTACACACATAGAAAGAGGACCGTTTGGGAGAGAGGCCCATAGGTAGATTTTCAATTTTTAAGCATTAGTAAATATTCTTGTATGTGACGGCAGACAGCAGATAGGACAGGTGGAATACTTGGAGTTTCTTTTGTAAAGAAAATACAATTTTTTATTTCCTATTGAAATATATTACTTTTATATTTTTTATTCAAATTTTGGTTAATATAAATTTTCTTTACAAAATAAAGGCTTGAATTTTGTAATGTTTAGATTTGTTTTAGGAGTTAAATGTCTCGTAAAAGATACATTTCACTTCAAATTAAAATGAAGGGGACATTAACAGGGATTAAGTAAGGTTAAAATGTTGCTTTAAAACTTATGAATAAAGGAAAAATCTGGGTTGAGAAAGAAAAGAAAAAGAAAATCGAGAAATATAGAGAAGAGAAAATAAAGGGACTTGTTGTCGTTAATATTCGGTCATCATCAAAGGATTGCCACCGAAAAATAAGATAAGAACCTTCGTCGTTCTTAACATGTTTCAACATTGATTATAACTCGTTTAGGATATGTTATATTGGTTATTGATCCAAATAGTTGCATGAACGCCGTTGAAGCTAAAGGGGATGACTAATGGAGAATTGGAATGTTAGAATGATGGGATCCATATAGATAAGAAAATTTATGTGATGAGAGATTGAATTTATATGGTGAGTATCCGATAGATATGAGTGTATATTTAAAGTCTACTAATTTAGAAAAGAAAATCATATGGAAATGGAATCGTGCCTCGCCGAGGTAGGTCGAGCACTCAAACCGTTTGACTGAGTGAAAAACGAGGAAGATGATGAAATTGTCGGGTTTTCAAGCGAGCGGAAATCTTTATAAAAACAGATCGGTCGAGCGTTTTTGTTGTTCTGCCGAGCTAGCAGTTATCGGGGCTATATGCTCGGCCTTAGCATTTTTTAGGACATTTCAAGTGTTGAGAAAATTACTCGATTGAGCACGAGGTTACTTGGACTGAGCGTTTTCTCCGCAAAGAATTTATGGGTCATGTTTGGGTTATTTTTGTATCTGTGATGCATAGGAAACATGTGGGGTGCACCCCCATATCTTACGAGATTTTCCAAGACATCAACAAGCATAGAGGAAGTCGTGAAGGATTCAATGGAGCAGTGAGACCGCAAGGGTCGAGTTCAGGGTCGTGGTGGTTGTGTGAGGATGAAGCCCTGGTGAGAGACACGAGGGAAGACGAGGTGAGTGGTTCCGTAAGGAATGGTGGTTCAAATATGACAGTGTTGCGGACCCATGCTAGAATTCGATGGGATCTTATAAACGTTAGATTGGTGGAATTTACGAGCGTTACGATGTGTTGGAGTCCGACGAAACTGTGCGAACACCTGATTTGTTAGCTGGGACCATGTGGAATTTTTCAAGCGTTGTGCCAAGAGGCTATGGTCATATGGATCTCGCGAATCCTATTGTAGTTGGGGTCCAATGGGACCTTGTGAGCGGCATCATGGCAGGACACTAGTCTTTGATTGCGAGTATTCGTTCGAGGGTGGATTCGATGTACAAGTGTTTATATTTTATATGAGTGCATTATACTAGAGATTTCAAATTCGGTTGGGTTTAGTGGGTTAACCCAACCCAACCCATTTAAAATATAAATGGGTTTTTAATAAGTGAGCATAAATTTATATGGGTTTAATGGGTTTAAAACCCATTTACATTCATTTTAATGGGTTTAACCCATTTAACCCATTAAACCCGTTTATCCTTCACTTCAAATTCACCGTCATTCTGAATATTCGATTTTGACCTATAGTTTACTCGATTTGTCTAAATTTTAACACCATTTCATCCAATTTTCTCGAATTTCAAATCGTCGCTCAATTTTAACCCGATTTCGCCCAATTTTAACTCGATTTCACCCAATTTTTCCCCGATTTCATCTAATTACTTGATTTCACCTACTTTCAACCCTATTTCACCAATTTTAACTCGATTTCACCCAATTTTAGCCCAATTTCACCGAATCTCAACCTAATTTAATCTGATTTCACCCAATTTTAGCTCGATTTCACCCAATTTCACCGGATTTCAATTTTATTTCACCCAAATTTAACCCGATTTTACTCGATTTCATCACATTTCACTGAATTTCAACCTAATTTGATCCAATTTTGACACAATTTCACCCAATTTTAACTCAATTTCATCAAATTTCACCGGATTTCAAATTTATTTCACCTAAGTTTAACTCGATTTTAACTCGATTTCATCACATTTTACCGAATTTCAACCTGATTTCATCCGATTTTGGTTCAATTTCACCCAATTTTAACTTGATTTCATCTAATTTCACGGATTTCAAATTTATTTCCTCCAATTTAACCCGATTTTAACTCGATTTCATCACATTTCACCGAACTTCAACCTGATTTCATCCAATTTTGACTCAATTTCATCTAATTTCACCCTATTTTAACTCGATTTCATCCAATTTCAACGGATTTCAAATTTATTTCATCCTATTTAAACCCAATTTTAACTCGATTTCATCACATTTCACCGATTTTCGACCTAATTTCATCCAATTTTGACTCAATTTCACCCAATTTTAACTCGATTTCACCCAATTTTATTGAGTTGAAATTCAATTGCATTGGATAAAATCGAGCTAAAATTCGGTGACAATGAGTGAAATCGAGTTAAAATTTGGAGAAATCATGTTAAATTGGATGAAATCGAGTTAGAATTTGGTGAAATTGGATGAAATCGAGTCAAAATTGGATGAAATTAAGTTAGAATTTGGTGAAATTGGATGAAATCGAGTCAAAATTGGATGAAATTAGGTTGAAATTCGGTGTGTTAAAGTTAAAATTCGGTAAAATTGGGTGAAATCGAGTTAAAATTGGATGAAATCAGGTTAAAATTCGGTGAAGTTATATGTAATCGAGTTAAAATGGGGTGAAATCGGTTTCGTAAATTATTCGTTTGAATATTGAAACATTAATTATAATATCTATGATATATAAATATATATCATAAATGTTAAATGATAAAAATATATATACAAAATGTTAAATGTTAATTATATGAATAAACCCGTTAAACCTGTTAAACCCGTTTAGCCCGACCTGTATAACTCATTATTAAATGGTTCGGGTTGAATCCAACCCAATTATACTATAAAATCCATTTAATTTTAATGGGTTGGGTACAACCCAACCCATTGACACTCTACATTATACTATGTATCGAGTGAGCGGTTGGATGTATAGAGATCGAACATGCATCTATTTCACTGGATGCAATTAATTGTACTCACTTTGTTTGTGGATTGTTGTTTAAATGGGTAGAGAATAGGATGCAAATGAGAGATCAGAAGTAAGTGTCAAGGGTTACGACGGATTCTTCCCAAAAGCATTGATTTTTTGGTTGTATATCAAAATTTAAATATCAATAAAATATTATTATTATTATTATTATTATTTTTTTGGATTATTAATAAACATTTTCATCCTAAAACTAGGGTGAAAGTGAACATTCTCAATCCAAGAAAAATGGAATTGAAAGATATATTTTGTATCATTTGTTTATAAATTTTAGATATATTTTGTATAATCTCTTTATAAATTGTAGTTATGAATGTATCAATCCAATGTCCTATTTTTGGAAGACTATGTTGGTTAAATCTCCGTTGCTTTGGCTGATACATATATGGAAAATTCGTTTATCTCGATCAGATTCTTGTTAAGTGGTATATCATATTTGTGAATTAACCACAATAAACAATAGATATTCATGCAGTAATATTAATATATAGACGTGACATAATTGTATTTCTCACTGAAATATTTTAAAAATAGAATTTGTATAGCGAAAATATAAAAAATGGATCTCACAAACATCCAAAGAGGTCTACATATAGGCATCGAACATCGTTAGAGTATATAGGGTTTTATATAAATAAATAAATATACAAATATATCATGTCATCAAAGTGATAAAAAAATATAAGGTTAAAAAACTCGGTCAAAGAGAGGACCAAGTAGGCCTCTTACCCTATAAAATCTTATACCCCAAACATTAAAAATTAAAATATGGAGACATATATATGACTTATATGGAAACCCATGCTCTAAAACAAAATAAAAAATATCCATCTGTCCAAAGATCTTTATATTTTTTTTATCATCATGACCTTTTGGACCAACAAGTAAAATATTTTACCCCTTGCTGCATACACAGCTAGGTATATATATATATATATATATATATATGAGTGTAGTTCATCTATATACTAATTGTAAACCATTATTCATTGTTTTGGTATATAGAGATTTTGTATTTACAAATAATCATATATATTTCAAATAACACAAGATAGATTTATTCAACTAGTTATTTTATTATACAAAATGTTTATTCAATCTATATTGAATCATCATCTTAGTTTTACGAACAGTAAGATTTATAATTTTTTTATTTTTAAAAATAGTGTAACTGACATTTTAGTTTGTTCAAATCTATTATATTATCTATTAGTTCAAAAAAATACACTTCCAAATTCATATTTAAAAATAGTGTAACTAATATTCTTTGAAATCCGATGAAAATGAAAATATCAATGGTGTACAATGGATAGAGTACGTTAAAATATCTTTTGATAGTCATTTAAAGTTTAAACGGCGGTTTAACAAAAAGTCGTTGAAAAGTTTAACGATTAACATTCAAAATTGTGAATGGTTTATCAAAAGGATAGACATCATATATGTTAATATTTTTAAGTTTTCAATAATTATCAACTAATATTTTTAATGATCATTCGTTAATATCAACAAATAATTATTAAAAGATTTCTTAACATTTTCAATGATCATTCGTTAATATCAACAAATGAATTTTTTTATATTTACACCACATCGTATTGATTGTAACGTCATTGAAAATTTTGTGCCATCACTCACCACAACATTTTTCATCAATTCTCAATTTTATTGAAATATCTTATCTTTTAAATAATAATATATAGGATCAAAACAATAGATATATCGAGTGAAAAAAAAACTTTCGTCAAAACGATGTTGTTTTGATACTTAAAGAAAAAAATTAACAACGACATATATCCATGCATTTATCTTTTATCGACTTTGCTATCTTCACTTCATTTGTCTTCTTCTATCTATTGCATCGTTTATTGTCTTCATTCAAATATTTTGTCCTTGCATTCGTATTTCATTTTCGTCTTTGTCTTCATCCTTGTTTTTCTTATATTCTCTCTCGTATGTTGTTATCATATTTATCTTTTGTCATCGCCTTCATTCATCATCTTCATATTTGTCTCATCTCCATCCTTGGCTTCATTTCTCGCATTCACGCTCGCCTTTATCCTTATCTTGGTTAAACATCATCCTCACTCGACAATCACTTTCTATATTTTGTTTGTTTTATATTGTTTGTCATTATAAGTTTTGATATTGTGAATTTAATACTTATAAATATTTTTTATAAATACTAAAATTTATTTATTTATATGTTTTTATAAAATTAAGTACTTATAAATATTTGGAATTAAATATTTATATTATAATTACATTAAATAAAAATAAAATATATATATCCGCCAAAACACCGCCTAGACGTTCTGGACGCTAGGTGCTGGATGTCCGTCCGCTAACGCTTTCTTGAATTTTGTATTTGTGCAAAAATATATATATATAAAAAGTATCATTATATTAAGTATTAAGATGTTCCGTCGAATATTCAACCATTCATAAAATAATAAAAATGATCATTAAATATAACTTCTACTGAATCAATTTTGTTTCTCTTTCGAAAACTTTTACAAGAGAGTTTTTGAACTCAAACATAATCTTTCATCTGAACTCGTAATTATATTCTATGCGTTCGTTCAGTGTCTCATGCATTAATATATAATCACAACACATATAATAGAGCATTTTATTATTTAGCAGATATTCGGGATTTTCTCTTTGATCCAATGGTCAAAATTTCGATTCCTATATAAGACACGAGTGATGACAAGAATAACGACACAATTTTCCAAAATATTTACTTTAAATAAAGAGTTATTTTAAACTTTTATAGAATATGTCTTAAATTTGTATTTTGTTGAATTGTTTGAAAAAAAAAATTCTTGGTAAGTCCTAATAACAAATATATAGATTATCAGTTTTTTATCTTTTCAATATTTGAACTAACAAACCCTTAAACCAAACTGTAAGTCTACTATTACAAATAAACGAATCGAAATCATATATATTTAGAGCAAGCCGTTTTCAATCGAATCACGTGTAGTAAATTGGGAATTAACATTACATCCTAAATTTTAAAATATTTTTTTAGATTTAATTACTTTTAAATTTGTTTTGTGATAATATTATAGTTTAGTTTATATTTATTGAACATTTTGATATTTTATGATGTGGATGTTTTAAAACTTAATATGAACGTTGATTTATTAGACTATAATTTCATTAGAATATAGTCTAAAAATACATATGTATATATACATATTATTTTATATATAGATATAAGTGAAGCTTATAATACAGATAATGTGTATGGAATGATAAGTATCATTTAAAAAATATGGTTTTAGATTTAATTAATTCCAAAAACTAGTTCAAAGATTTAAAGTTGTATAATGATATATATATAGTCTATATTGTTTACGTTCTAGTTGATGTTTTGTTACATGATAAATTTTAAGACTACATTTTGATGTATAATAAGAGGTTGGATGATTTTTTATTATCATATTAGTCGCGAAAGACTTTTCATATAAATATATATATATATATACACTACAAAAAAATTAAGATTTAAAGACTGCAAAATCCGTTCACAATTCGTCCCTAAACGTGTTTAGGGACATATTAGGGACGGTCAAGAGATGTCCGCAAACGAGCGTCACAAAATGATAACCGTCCCTAATCGGTCCGCAAATAAGGACAAAAATTTCAGTCCGCAAACCGTCTGTAATTGCTGACCACCAAATCGTTCGCAAATCAATGGGAAAAGTCGGATAATTTTTTTAAAAAAATTACGGACGGGCGTTGTGTCCATAATTTTTGAAAAACTAAAAATGAAATTTAATTTAATTTAATTTTAAATGTTTTTATAAATAACAATAATTAATTAGACTTGGGACGACCATCGGAACTCGGACTCGTCGTTATCGGAATCGAAATCGTCGTTATCAGAACTCATTACGGCCGCCGGAACTCGGGACGGATGGTGGTACTCGGGACGGTCGTCGGAACTTGGGACGGGCGGTGGAACTCGGGACGACCATCGGAACTTGGGACGGGCGGCGGAACTCGGGACGGGACGATCGCCGGAATCGGTAAGGAATGGAAAGAAAGATTGAATGAAATGAACAATGGGGGTGGGGTGAAATTTATAGATTTTTTTCGAGATGGTGAGAAACCAACCGTCCGCAATTACCACTACAAAAAAACTGGCATTTTCCAACGGACATATCCGTTGGGAAAAGCCAAAAATTCGTCTGAAATCGGTGTTTCCAATGGACGCCAACGGATTCCCGTCCGTTGCGAAAAGTTCGTTGCAAATGAGGATCCGTTGCAATTCGCAACGGTCATCCAACGGATTATATCCCATACAGATTTGCAACGGACTTGGCAACGGAATTTTAAGTTGGAAAAATGGTAACGGACGCCCGTTGGACACATGTGTAACGGATCACCGTTGCAACCTTGCAACGGACGACCGTTGGAAAGCAACGGCTGTCCGTTGCAAATTAGACGGAGAAAATTCATCTTTCCAACGGGCATCCGTTGCCATTTGGCGGGAAATAGCAACGGACGTCCGTTGCAAAATGGCGGGAAAAGATTTGACGGGAAATACGTTCCAACTAGTTTCCAACGGATGCCCGTTGGAAATATTGAAAAAAAATAAAAAAAAATAAAAAAATTTTTAAACTAAAAAGGTTTTTGATTATAAAAATTATTTTACAAAAAAACATTAAAATTAAAACTATTTCCTATTACAAATCATTAAGATCAGTTGTGTCCATATCATCTCCGCCACGATCACCACCACCTCTAGACGGAGTTGCATCCGAATCGAGCCCCGGTTCTTGTTGCGGTGTTGATCCCCTCACCTGGCCGGACATCAACTCAATGATGCTCTCCAAGTGTTGTATTTGAGATGTTTGTCGCGCCACTTGGGCTCGAGTTTCTCGAAATTGTGCTTCGAGATCTTCGATCCGCCATTGTTGCGAAAAACTCTCTTGCACCGCCGGAGGTACCGTCGTGACGTCCTCGATGATATCCTTTTGAAGCGCCCCGAGACCGTATAGACGTCCCTTATACGGTCTCACCGACTACAAGACAAACAAAAGTAACGTTAGTTTTTCACAAATTATTTGATTAATAATTTAGAAATAAAATAATAACCTTTTTACCTCTAAATAAATTTGGTTCTTTTGTAAAGGACTGAGGTCGTCGCGGGGCTTGAACCGCAAGCCTGAGATTGTTGTGTGATCTTCTCCGTCACAGCTCTCACGGTTCGCTCCGCTCGAGGATCGACGAGTTCCGGTTCGTCGCTCTCTTCCCTGACAACCAACTTCTTCTTTGCATGGGTTTCTAATACCACTTCAAGAAGAGTCAGTTCTCTTCCCATCCGTTGCATCTACAATATAAAATAAATGTTGTTAGATAAATATTTAAATAAACAAAAATCTAAATAACTAAAATTTTACCAATTCTTTTTTTCTTTTCGTGAAGGAATTTGATCCCGAAGTATGGCGATGCGGACCATCTCCAGGAACCTTCTCATCGTAGCGATTTTGTTTGGCCTTCTCGCTCTTGGCCTTGAATTCCGCGGACTTCCAGTGCTCAATCATTTTGTTGAAGACCGCTTCGGTTGCCCATCTCGGTTTGCTATTGTTGTCGTAGTAGTTGCGCTTTGCACCGTTCTTCCTTAGGCGCATCCGAACCTGCATGTCGCGCATCCATGCTGTGTAGATGCGCGTTGTATGAGTTCTCCGTCATATGTATGAACGTTGCAAACAAAGTTATAAAATTTTTAGTTTTCATATATATATATATATATAATTATAAAATTGAAATATAATTAAAAAACTTAT
>CM071867.1:1605115-1648778 GCA_036759665.1 Gynandropsis gynandra
GCAATATTCGATGCATATCCATCGGGAAACTTAACGTCCTCTTTTAACCATTTTAATAATGTTGTTTTCGCCGGACCAGACAATCTGAATACCGGGATAAGTGACCTTCTATCTCGTAATTCAAACTCAGATCGTCGGCATATTGACTTCAAATTTTTTCTTGATTGTATATTATCTTTGGTTTTACCTGACACATTCAAAACAATATTTAGAATGTTATCGAAAAAGTTATTCTCGATATGCATAACATCTAAATTATGACGTAATACCAATGATTTCCAGTATGGTAGTTCCCAAAAGATACTATGTTTATACCAATTATGCCATTCACCTTGACCTTTTGGTTTACGATGCCCATGATCTCCACCGCATTCTACCGATTCTTGTAAATCATCTATTGTGTTCAATCTTTCATAAAGGATTTGTGTTCCGGTTTGCATGCACGTTGCCTCTTCTTTTTGTACCACGTTCTTTCGAAAATGTTTTTTATCTTTCCGGAAAGCATGACCACGAGGAAGAAATCTTCTATGACAATCAAACCAATATGGTTTCTTACCATGTAGTAGTCGAAATGAATCTGTATCCTCCATAAAATAAGAACATGCTAATCTTCCGTGCGTGCTCCATCCAGATAACATTCCATACGCAGGAAAATCGCTAATTTTCCACAACAAGATCGCTTTCAATCTGAAATTTTGCTTAGTACTAACGTCATAAGTAAGGATTCCTTTGTTCCACAACTGTCGTAATTCATGAATTAAGGGCTGCAAAAATACATCGAAACTTTTCTTCAGATGTTCTGGTTCTAGAATAAGCAACGTCAGAAACATTACCTCTCTTTTCAATCACATCTCGAGAGGTAAATTATACGGAGACAAAATCACCGGCCACAGAGAATATTGACTTCCAGATTGTCCATAGGGACAAAAATAATCCGTGCACAAGCAAATATAAACATTTCTCGTTTCATACGCGAACTCGGGAAATATTTCATTGAAATCTTTCCAAGCCTGACCATCCGATGGATGTTGCATTACACCTTCGGTCGTGGAGTGTTCTGCGTGCCATCTCATTGCTGTAGCGGTTTTTTTCGATTCATATAACCTTCTCAACCTGTTTGCTACATGCATATACAACATTTTCTTGTATGGTACATATTTCTGTGAATATGGTTTTTTAGACCGAAATCTGCTTGCACCGCAAAACTTGCATTCCAACAAGTCTTTATCATTTCCCCAAAACAAAATGCAACTGTTTCTACAACCATCAATTTTCTCATGCGGCATTCCCAAATCTTTTAACACATTCTTTGTTTCGTAGTATGTCTCGGGAACTTGATTATTTTCCGGTAAATACTCCCGCATTGTTTTACAAAATGAATCCATGCAATTTTCAACCACATTGTAGTCTGTTTTAATACTTATCAATCTTGAAGAAAAAGATAAACGAGACTGACCTTCGAATCGACGGGCATCCATGTTCGGTATCTCTTCATGTGTTTGTTCATTAACAACTCCCGGAAAAGCATATGACACCATTTCCACATATGGATTGGTCGTTGATGCTTCATAAATAACTTCTTTATTTCGTTCCACTTGTGCATCTTGCACACTATCTCTAACACCACAATCTTCGGCGTGAAAAAACCAAATTTTGTAATTTTCAACGAAACCCACCTTATACAGATGTTTGCAAACAATTTCTTGATTTCGATACTTCATGTTTTTGCATCTTTTGCATGGACATAACATTGTCCCACGTTCTTGACACAAAGGCTGCATCGATGCAAAACTCATGAATTGCTCTAATCCGTGTAAGAATTCTTGCGTAATCTCTTCGGTTACAAGATCTTTTCTTCTATACATCCACTCTCTTGATCTATATATATTTTGATTTGAAGACGATGACATTTTTCCGAAAATGTTTTTGTTATTGATGGTTTGATACACTCTTTAGTATGATCTAAATAGTGAACGTTCCAACGGACATCCATTGGAAATCGTAACGGATACCCGTTGGAGGTTCACGTAAATTTATTTAAACTGGTGGCCTCGAAATTCACAACATCAACGATCATCCGTTGCAATTTCTAACGGGCATCCGTTAGAAGTTGCAACGGACGACCGTTGGAATGTCTTCGAACGGATCTTCCAACGGACATTGCCAACGGATGGTTTCCGTTGCCATCCGTTAAAATTTTCGACGGATTTCCAACGGCCTTGCCAACGGAGGGTTTCCGTTATAAATCCGTTGCAATTTCACCACATCCGTTGCAATCCGTTGGTACACGTTTCCAACGGACGGATCCGTTGCCTTGTCCGTTGGAAATTGCGTGTTTTTTTGTAGTGTACGGACGGAAATAAAACGTTCGTCCGTAATTACGGACATAAAGAAAACGGTCGTCCGCAATTGCAGACGGAAAGAAAACGATCGTCTGGAATTGCGGACCACCCGTGGTCGTCCGTAAATTTTACCCAGGGCACATCGGCCATCCGAAAATATGGGGGACGTATAGTTCGGCCATTCGTAAATTTGTGGACCGCGTGGTCGTGACCCGATACCGTCCGTGTTTCCTGAGCCTTCTCCGTTCGTGATCCGAGCATTGGGACGGACAGACGGTGTCAGATCACGGATGGAGAAGGCTCGGGATGGAGAGATGATATGCATTAGTTGTGAATTTGTGATATACATGACTTGTGAATCTATGATATACGTGAAGAATTGGGAAAATAAGAAACGTGGAATATATGTGATATTAAAGATCTATGATGTGCATGATTTGTGAAAGTAAGAAACGTGGAAAATCACATAAAATCGAATTGGAAGAAAGTAAGAAACGACGTATGCTAGCGGCTGTTAAATCCCTAAAGCGGTATCTATCGATTCTCGGTTAATCGGAATACAATGCAAATATCTATCATCGTAAATAATGGGATCTAACAGCAATAGTCGAGCATCATTAAGAATAACCGATATTAATGTTGCATAAAGACTGATATGTGTAAATTGATATGATATATCAATCTAACACATAGCTACATGTTAGAGAACAATGTATTGGATCGATCTGCCATGAGATTGCTACATAGATTGTTATATGAGTATCATGGCAATTCTCATAATGATTATGATATATGTAATTCTGTGACTTGGAATCGCCAGAGATCTTAACATAAGTAATTGTATGCTTTGACACTATCAAACGTCACTCGTAAATGGGTGGACAAACAAGATAGTGATTGGGTATGCAATTTATAGTATGTTGTTTGATCGAGATAAGGAGTTTTTCCTCCTATATAACATGAATGATGTCACGAGCTCACAGATTGAACTAGATGAGTATGATACGTTCCATGACTCATGTTCAATCTAGACATCAAGGACAAAGGGATTAATGTACATAAATCACAAGATTGATAATTTTGAGTCATAATAAACATTCTCATTGTATATTTCATTCATAAACATATAGACGTTTTGAGTCTTTCACCTTACAATCAAGCGTTCTTTAGTAAAATAGATAAGGAAATCGAGCCAAGGACATACAAAGAAGTGCAAGGAAGCTATGAATGCCGATAAGTCGTCCCGAAGCCATCCCTAAGAGGATATGTGGATGTCCCGGATTAGAGACTACGATCCAGGGACGTCCGTAAATTGCGGACGGCACTCGATCCCCGTCCCTAATTCAAGAAGCCCTCGGTGTCCATTTCCAATCCGTCCGCAATTGGTGACCGCTTAGGGAGTGCTTGTCCGTCCGCAAATTTAGGGACAGATTAGGGACCGATATTTTTTCCCGTCCCTATTCCGTCCGCAAATTTATGAACGGACTGATCAGTCCACAAAATCCGTTTGCAATCTCCAAATTTCTAGTAGTGATATACATAGTATCACATAGAAAAGAAATATAATCAGAGAACATCCGCAAGTATTTCGAAAAATATTATCAGAGTATTCAATGAGATCTCAAGACATATTCTAAGTTCTCGGAGAATATCTTCAGAATATCCAATGATATTTCAAAAAATATACTCAAAACAGTTACATGGATTGTATCCCTTAATACACCTTAAGTTGGATTGTATAAATCATGGATGCCCAACTTGGAAAAAGAACTCTGATAACTCAACACTTTGCGGTCAAGTTAAATTTGTTGGTGGATTTGACATGGTATCAAATTAATTCATCTTGATTTAAATACACCAATATTGGATCCCCAATTACGACATCTATGTTTTAAAATCGATTATAGACATAAAAAAGAATATTATATTATATTATATTATATTATCATACATCGACTAAAATATAAACTATAAACTTTTATATATGATATTGAACAATTATAAAGTTTTGAATTGACTTTTAAAATTTAATTAAATATAAACTCATATTTTAACACCATCGTCCCAAAAAGGCCTCCCTTCCGGTTATACAAGAATTTTTTCTATTTCCAATATCAGCCAAAAACAACTTCGGTTTCATGAGGGTATTATTAAAATATTATTTAGATATTTAAGACATTTTAATTTACCATATATCTATAATATGTTAGGGTAAATCTTGTTGTACCCATATATATATATATAAGTTTGCTGCACTCATCCACATATATCACCAATACGTATTTTTAACTTATATCATGATCATATAACAATCACAATATAGTATATATATATAAAAAAATTCACGCATATTAATAGACAGAATATATATATATATATATATATATATATGAATGCTTGCTGACAAAAACTGAACAGATATATATGAGTTGAAGTGAGTGAGAATAAAAGAGAAGAAATGAAGACTGAGATAAGGAAAAAAATCTTGGGAGTTCAAAAGAGAAGACAGAGCATGTGCAAAGATGCAGATTTACAATCAGAGGAGTGAACAGTTTTCTTCTTTTCTCTGCACTTCAATGAACAAATCCACTGAAAAAATAAACTAAAAAAAATTTCTGATACTTCTTATGTCCTTTTCTTTCAAAAATAAAAAAATATTATTCTTTTTAAAATTAAATAGAAAATGAAAAAAGTGACAAAATACTTTCTTATTTTTTTTATATTACAATTTTACCACTAAGAAATAAATATGTTATTTTTTTTAAATTTTGTCTCCATGTTCAATGGATAACCCTTTGGTGATATGTAAGACCAACATACTAATTTTATTTGTTTATTGTATAAACACTTTTTGAGAAGATTATCCTTTCATTTTTTTGAGTTTCAAAGTTTTTTCACATATCGTTAGTTAAATCTATAGTTTCCATATTGTAGTCGTGCGATTATTTTTATGCGATCATTGCAATTTTTTATGATTGTAATTATATTTCTTATATATATCAGTTTCAATATGTTGGTAGGTAGCGATATTGAAATTTATTTGGGCATTTTGTTTTCACTTAACCATATATGAAATCATATTCTCAATTGACACTAATTTAATATTCTTAATTTTCCAATAGTATTATTCATAAAACTCTATATTTATCCCATACGTTAAAATGTCAAACTCAATAAAAAGGCTATGGCACTCATTTTTAGGCCATGAAGTGTTATTGTGGATACAGCTAAAACCACAAAGCCGTCATGTAATACAAAAAGCTCACTGCAAGTTCTTGTAGATATTTATGTTCATATAAAACTATATATATACACACAAATATTGTAAAACATAGTTAATATCATATATATATGAAAATGGTCTGAAAAAGAATAATGTAAAGGAAAAGAAAATGAATAAAAATGGGGATTTTTTAGGAGATTGGGATAGAGAGACAGAGAGAGTGTCAGAGAGAGACAGAAGCATCAAGTGCTGCAGCAGAAGCAACAGGAACACTGCTCCCTGTGACCCTTCAGATTTCGCAGTCATTATAGGACCAGTGACCCCCCCCACTACTGACACAAATATTTACATTCATTTATACTCATATATATATATATATACATATGTATAAGTCAGTATATTGTTGTTTATTTGAATGTTTATAACCACTTCGAAGATTTTGTGCCCTTGTTTTGTACTCTTTCATTCAATAATTATGAGACACAAATATTTACATTCATATATACTCACATATATATAAACATATGTATAAATCAGTATATTGTTGTTTATTTGAATGTTTATAACCACTTCGAAGATTTTATGCTCTTGTTTTGTACTCTTTCATACAATAATTATGGGATACAAATATTTACATTCATATATACTCACATATATATATACATATGTATAAATCAGTATAATGTTGTTTATTTGAATGTTTATAACTACTTCGAAGATTTTGTGCTCTTGTTTTGTACTTTTTCATACAATAATTATGAGAGACATTTAATCTAAATGATTTATAAGTATATGTGTTTCAAAATAGCCTAACAGAACATGTCGAATAGCAATCTGGATAACCCTTCATAAATTTAAAGAATCTATTTAAAAAAGAGGCTTTAAATCCATTTCATATATATATATATATATATAACAATATTTGGGATTAATATTAGTATTATATAAAGGAGAGGGCAAAGCTTTCATGCAAATGAAGAATATGAGAGAGGCTTCGAACTGAGCTTAATAAGAAGAAGAGAGAGAGAGAGGGAAAGACTAAAGAATAACACAAAACCAAGAGGGAAAAAAACTTTAGGTCAAAAAAAAAAAAGAAACAGAAGTCTTGTTTGTCTGTCGGTCTGTCTCTCAGAAGGAAGAAAAAACTCCCTCAAAATCACAACCCTGAAGTCTCTTTGTTTCGTTTTCACATCATCTGTTCTAAAAGTTCTATCTTTTCTTGTTTTTTTTCCAATTTTATTGTAAGAGAAAAGAAAAAATGATGGGATTAAGTGGAAGTGGAAGAACTGAAAGGCCTCTATTTACACCAACACAATGGCAAGAATTAGAACATCAAGCCCTAGTTTATAAGTACATGGTCTCTGGTGTTCCCGTTCCTCCTGAACTCATTTTCTCTATCCGTAGAAGCTTGGACTCTTCTTTGGCTTCTCGCCTCCTCCAGCATCATCAACCCTGTAAGCCAAACAAGATATTTATGTGAAAATTTCTCTATTTTTTGTTCTTTTATTTGCATTTATGAGATATCAGAAAAGTGGGTTTCTTGTTTCATGCCTAAAGATTTAACCTTTTGTTGATTTTCATGTTAATTTTATAGCCCAATGGCCAAAGATGTATGTTCTTGAATGTATAAAAGTTTTAGATTTAAGGGTTTTGTAGTATATAAGTGAAAAGATCACTTCTGTACTTTCACACTCTCTTCTACAGCTGAATGCCATTTTATTACTTTGAAAACATCATATGATCTGAGTTTCAAGTCTCTACTATAGTTGTCTTGTCATGGTGTTTGGATTTAGGGTTTAATTATTCATCAAAAGATCTCACTGTGATATTGCAGTTGGATGGGGATGTTTTCAGATGGGTTACGGGAGAAAACCAGACCTAGAACCAGGACGATGTAGAAGAACAGATGGTAAAAAATGGAGATGTTCAAGAGAAGCATATCCAGATTCCAAGTACTGTGAGAAACACATGCATAGAGGAAGAAACCGAACAAGAAAATCTAATGAAAACCCTACAATCTCTTTCAACACCACCAAGAACAACACTTCTTCTGTTTCTTCTTCTTCTTCTTCAGTGGATTGTTACAGTAACAGCACTGTCATTTCTGCTCATCAGACAAGTCCTAGGTTTAGCAGTAACAGTAGCAGAAGCACCGATAATAGTAATAGTAGCAGAGCCTACTTAAGTCATTCTATGAATTATCCTTACCCTTCACCTTCTTCTAAATCAAGTGATTCTGGTTTGTCACTTCAGAACAGTAGCTCTCATCAATTCAATGTCTTGGGGAGTTCTGGTATTTGTCCACAGTCTGACAAAGATTTCAGGTTTTCTTTCCTTTTTCATGAAAAAAATTTCAATTTTTTTAGTATGTTGTGGTAACTTGACAGATAGGTGAAAGATGAATAATAAGAAGTGCCAAAAATGTTTTTTTTTTTTGTTAGGTATTTACATGGAACACTGGAGGGAGTTGGTGAAAGAACATTCTTCCCAGAAGCTTCTAGAAGCATCCATGATTCTCTATACCATTCACCATTAACAGTGATGAACAGTCCGTACCACAGAAAAGTCGATGATGATCAACGTCAACACTGTTTTGTAATGGGCACTGACATGTTCAACAAACCTTCAGGAACTGTATCAAAAGCATTGGAGCATCAACAGCAACAAGATCAAGATCAAGATCAAGATGAAGAACAAGAACAAGAACCCAAGAAGCCTCTCCTTCATTTCTTCGGCGACCACTGGCCCTCGACCAAGGACAGTTCAGATTCTTGGCTTGATCTTTCCTCTAATTCACGGTACAACTCAAGAAAATCATTAGGGTTTTGATGTTTTTTTTCATTGTGATTTGTTATTAGTGTTGAGATCATTCATAATTATGGATATTATGATTTCATTTTTCCCCAGGTAGCTAAAGAACAACTTCGAATGTTGGGAGTGTCACTGTTCATCTCTTTTTGAAGGGCACCCAGAAAAAAAAAAGAAAAAAAAAATTGTTGCAGAAAGCTTTTATGTATCTTTCTCTCTCTATGTGTTTAGATCTCTCTGATAATTATTGCAGTCTAAGAAAAATGTTTTTCATGTGGGTATGAGTGAATGAATAGATTTGCTTCTTCGGATCAAAGCACTTACACATCTCCCAAGAACTCGGATTTTCTTTTTATTATATTTTAAAATTTTTTTATGGTGATTTTGGTTTCTCATTTAACATTATTTATTAGCTCTTTCTTACCACATCTTCATCATAAACAAAGCTCCTTCCTCATGCAATCATATTAATTATTACTTCTATTTTCTCGTCGTTTTCTATTTCGAAATATAATTTATATTTTTATTACGAGTTTTATAATTTTTGTATTTTATAGATTGAATTTTTTTTTTCGTTTTATGTTTTAGTTGTAAAATTTTGATTTGTCTGTTTTAAATATTTTGAACAAAATGCTAAAATATTAAATGCTAGATGTTTGTCGATTGCTTCCTTCTCAAAATGACTAAATACATACAATGAATTTTTTCGTTTTGTGTTAGTCCCACATAATGGATTACTCAAACTAATTTTTTTAATCGAATTAAACGCAAATCAATTTGACATTTTGAAATTTTTTCTAATTTAATTATTTCGATATTATGATCTTTCTAAGATTTGAAGGTTACAAAAGATGTTATATTCTCTATAAATCATAAGTTTATATATATATATATAAATGTACTTATATGTACTATGTGTCATATAGAAGGATGTATAATCGAAGATCACTAATACAAAAACCGAAAGCAAAAAGAGAATTGCCAACGAAGATGTGAAGAGGAAAAGCGTAGGGTCCAGAGGAAAACCAGCTCATGTTATATCGCATACCAATGAAAACGCGTAATCCACTTTCTAAATTTAGGAGCACCCTCTAACCGGTAACGTAACCCAATACAACATTCCCCTACAACCTAAAATTCTCCAAAGAGTTGCAGACACCGCCATAGATCTAAGCTAACCAAGAGAGTGTTTGATCAGAGACAGATCAAAGAACTCAATTTAGCCCCGAAATTGATTGACATTAAGAGAAAATCAATTAAAGGATGCACCTTTCAACATTAAAGGATGCATCTTTCAACATTTTACAATAAAAAAATTTGTTAAATATGGATTTGGACCTAATTAATCCCAAAAATTGGCTTTTAATATTGAAGAATGCACCTTTCAACATTTTACAACAAAAAATTTGTCAAATATGGACTTGAACTTGACTAATCCCAAAAATTAGCTTTCACCATTAAAGGATGCACCTTTCAACATTTTATAACAAAAAATTTTGTCAAATATAGATTTGAACCTAATTAATACCAAAAACTAACTCAAGAATTTAGAATTGTCCAGTACAATATACATGAATCCAAAATTTATATCATAATCCATATGAGACAACTTATCATAACAATCTCCTTCAAATTAAGATTCGGCCCGGAGCGTAGACATTGTAATCGAGGGTCTAATATCGATATATTTAAATCGGGACGAACCAAACTCTAATACCATATCAAATGTGAATTTGGATCTAACTCAAAAGATTAGCATTGGCACGTACTATATATATGAAGCCAAAATTCATACCCTAACTGATATGAGACAACTTATCAGAATTATTAGACCCTCAAACCCTCTACTTCAGCCTAAATCTTCTATGTGTCATTACACAAACCACGCCCAATGATGAGGGCCAAGATACAAAACACAATGGGTGAAATAGAAAGAAAGCAAGAATCTTGAATGGAGAAACAGATTTATGTGCATTGAATAAATAGAAATTAGATATAAGGTTCATCTCACATGAATTCTAAACAATTTTACATTTTGACTCACAAAGTTACACAGCCATTTCTTCCTTCTTATTTCCACCATTGTTGTCCCCTTACTCTAGTTAGCATTGTTAGGCATGTAAAATGAAAATTATATGACCTTAAAGAACAAAATATCTCAAGACTAAACAAAAAGGGAAAAGGAAATGTAAGAACTTTACCAATTTACAGAGCAAAGCCAAATGAATCAATGGAGGAAACAAACATTGCTCCCATCAATATGTATTTCTCATCTTCAGAAGCTGCTTTCTCTTCAAAACCAAGAAGGCAACGACGCAGACCTGTAACATGCCGGCGAATCCGGCGAAGACAATCCCCACAGTCTTCCCGGTGTTAAGTCCCCTGCTTTCTGCCTTCTTCTCGAGCTGTCGTTGAGGCGGAGGAGGCGGCCGAAGCCTCCGGTTTCTATTAGATGACTCATTGCTATTCAATCGTGGAGGAGGTGGTGGTGACGACGGAGGAGGAGGCGGAGATTCCGGAGGAGGAGGAGGAGGAGGAAATCCCGTTGGAGGCGGAGGAGGAGGAAATTCTGTAGGAGGCGGAGGCGGCAGAGATTCAGGCGGAGGAGGCGGAGGGGGCTCTGACGGCGTTGGCGGCGGCGGCGGCGGAGACGGCAGGTTAAAGATAACTTCATGGGGCAGCGACAGCGATGGAGGCGGCGGAGATGAATTTGTATCCTCAAGCAGAAGCGGTGGCGGTGGCGGTGAAGAAATCTCCAGAGGTGACGGTGGAGGTGGAGGCGGTAATGGAACACCGATTACTTCTTGTGATTGGACGAAGAGGAAGCCATGGAAGGTGAAAACGAGGCCGAGAAGCAAAACATGAAAGTTGGGATTTTTCAAGACGAAATAAAAAAGACCCATTTCATGAAATTGAATCACTCGGCTTTCCTTCTCCGTCACCGAGAACTGGAATTTGCTTTAAGAATTTCTTCAAATTATGGCATCTGAATTGGTCGTGAAAAAGTCAAAGAGAACAAAAATCACATCAACGAGATAACGAAAGATTCCTTCGGTATCCAATGCTTACGATTCACGTCCACACGAGAAACCGAGGAAGAAATAAATCTACGATTGCTGTCCCGAAATGGATCCACTCTTCAGAAACATTCCGGAAACAGAAGAAGAATTCTGAATCTGTGAGAATCAAAAGGGAAGGAGCAAGTGGGTATGTTCGAATTCCCCAAATTGAAAAAGGGCGAATCGAATTCGGAGGAGTCAGGGCTTCCAAAGGGAAGACGGAGACGGAGACGGAAGCGAGGAGGCAGAAGACGCAAAGAAAGAAAATGGGTGCAAGGATGGTTGAATAATAGGATCATTGACCAAGAGAGAATCGCGAAATGGGGTAAAATTTTCCGGGAAAATGAAGAGAGAGAGAGAGAGAGAAAAAGAGTAACGGATTAGGGCTAAATATGGGGAAAGATTAATGTGGGAATTATGGGAGACGTAAGATAATAGATTTATGCAAAGCTGTTACTGTTAACTCTGTCGGAATAACTCCGTTTTCCATTCAAGGCATGCCAAAACCACTTGACTCACCTTCTGTTTTTCTTTTTTGATAAATGGTATATTATACCTTCAAAAATATTGGTTTATCCGATCTTACCAATTTTAATTATATTAGATGATATCCAGATATGGTGCGGTTTTATGATAAAGAAATTATATCTTTTTTAAATGTTTTATATAATTCATTAATTCAAATATTATCATAATATTTGATATAAGTATCGGTCAATAGAAACACACAAATTCTAATTTTCAGTATAAAAATTTAATCAAAATATTTATAAAATGTAATATAAACTAATAATATGACTTATTCACAATATATTTGAAATTTTAAAACATAATTTGTTGGAAAAATGATTGCATGATTTTGACAAGAGTTTCACATTACTCTTTTTCCTATTCGTACTGCATAAGTTTTTAGGATTAAATTTAATTTCAAACATGATTAAAAAATAATTATTGAGGTATTGTCATAATTTGTGAATTTTTAAAATGTACTCATGTTTGAATTTATGTCTTTAGATTTTGATTGGTGTAGATGTTTGTGGAAACGGTCACACTCTTAACAATCCTTATTATTATATTAACAATGGATAATTACGTAGTGATTTGAACAAAAAATATTAATTAATATAAGTGTTAATTTATTTTTGAATATAGTTGATTATCATAGAATTACGATCATGATTAATTTTTGAAAATCATTTGAGCAACATTTGAATATAAAATTTTATTTTTTTTTTCTAATTTTCAATATAAAAGTTTAACCTATAGAATGTGGTTGCATGTTTTGACCGGACATATTCTTCACGATTGTGTTTTTTAAGTTATTTTGATTTAGAATATGAAAAAAAGTATTAAAATAAGCTTATACTTTGCATTTTTAAAATTTACTTTTTTCGAAATTTTCTAATTAGCTTTAAATTTTGATTGATGTTGATCTTTATGAAGCATGATTGTCAAAGTGTTTAAAAACCTGATATATACATTTACAAAGAACGAAAACGTAGCGATATCCGTTTTTATTTTTATTTTAAAAAAAATTGTTCCCGACGTCCTCCGTCGGGAAATTTCCCGACGGGCTTCGGCGTCCGGAAATTTCCCACGGTTTTCGGACTACATTTTTCGTCCGAAATTACGGACGGTTTGCAGACTGGAACTGATTACCGACGCTCGTTTGCGGACGGCGCTTGCCAGTCCCTAATCGGTCCCTAAATGCCTTTCCGGACGGATTAGGGATTGATTCTTCAGTCCCTAATCCTTGAATTTCTTGTAGTGTCCTTGCATGAAAGCACAATCGATCCTATATTATGAAAAGATACTCACAACACTGATAAACATTGATTAAGTGATGAACATGAGCCTTCAATGTACAATATAAAATTTAAATATGCAAAAAAAAAAATACTTTGCTTGAAATGGAACTTACATATGAATTTTACCCTAAAAAGTCGTCAATCGTAAGCTGGGAATGGAACTTATAGATATGACATAGTCTCATGAACCAACAGAAAAGTAGGGGTGTAAAATGAGTCGGCACGGCTCGCTCGGCTCAGCTCACCATGAGCTCGCCAAAAAATGAGCTGGCTCAGCTCAGCTCGTTTTTAAAACAAGCTAGAAAATCCCTGCTCAGCTTAGCTCAGCTCGCCTTTGGCTCGTCTGAAAACGAGCTGACTCGTGAGCTAGACTATTTAATTTAAAAGAATTGTTATATATTTTTCTTCGACATACCAAATAAAATATATAAAATATAAAACAATAATTTGAATACAAAGTTATTAATATAAAAAATACTAATTAGAAAAAAATCTATCGGGAATAAAATAAAATATCGAATATATAAACATATATTTTTTTATAATAGTTATTAAAATATTGCATTTCCTTATATGTTAATAAAATTATATTAATTTGGTATAAATAGAAAAATATTATTATTATTATTATTATATACAAATAATACATTATTTTTCTTTAAATAATATTTAATAAATATAAAGAATATGTAAAAATAGGAAAATATGTGCTTTTATACTCAGTTCATGAGCCAGTTCATTAGCTCGCGAGCCAACTCACCTAAGCTCTAATTTGTTTTTTGCTCAGATCGTCAGCTCATTTTTTAAACGAACTAGAGAATATCCAGCTCGGCTCGCTCAAATATGGTTCGAGCTAGAGTTGGCTCACGAGTCATCAACTCATTTTACACCCCTACAGAAAAGTAACTCTCGAAATTGGGTGGAAAATTGTGATAAGTTCGCTCCACTGATTGATTAGCACATAACTGAAAAGTCTTGATCACAACCACCGAACAAAATCAAAACTAAAATTAAAATGACGTAATAACACAACCATTACAAGTCTCAATACAAAGATCATGTTCTGATTGCAAGTCTCAATATAAATGTGTTTTAACTCAAACCGATCTAAATAAATCCTTGGTTGGTCGTATACTTCGATTCTATTGGTGCCCATGGATGGACAAATCCTCAGAAACAGAAGCAAACACAATTAATTGAAAAAAAAATAATCGTCAAAATGATGCGTATATTTTATTGATTTCAAATTTTTTATTATAAAATAAAATTATTATATAAATATATTATTATGTAAAATCATTATTATATAATATAATATAATATAAATATATAACTCGTTAATATTTAATTTTGATCATGTATTTTTGTAAATTTATATTTATAACTGTATACCATTTTTAAAAATGGACTTTTTTTGTAAAGATATTGCTGAAAATAATATCTTAATGATTTATTATGTGTATTGGTAAAATTTTTTACTTGATGCATGAAATTTGTATCATCTTTAAATTGTCGTCTTTATAAATTTTTTTAGAGTATAAGTATGAATTGTCAAAATACATGAATCATAATAATCCAAAACAAAATTAGTAGTGATATTATTTTTATATTATATTTGTATGTAATTTTTTATATGATTTAATAAATATTGTCAAACAATTTATAACAGTGACGACCATAATAGTTTTCTTCCCAAAATTGAATGATTTCTAAAATCTTACTCATTCATAGGGGTGTTAAATGGTTCGTTAAACCATGGGTTGACCCCAACACGACCCGTATAATACCGACTGGGTTGAATTTTTTTAATCCATATATAAAATGGGCTCATCGGTTGGCTAAAATTTTAGTCGACCCGTATGGGCTACGGATTAACTCGTGGGCTAAAATTAAAATTACATTATATATTATATATATATATATATTGAGTATGAGGAGTTTAGAGATTTTGCTCCATATTTGAATCCCAGTTATAAACCTCATAGTAGGCATACCGAAAAATCTCGTGTCTTGGAGCATTTTGAAACAAATAAGGCAAGAGTTAAGCTTGAGTTGGACAATGATATACTAGCCATGAGTGTTATACTTAATCCTAGAATGAAATGTCATTTCGTGAATAATGTTTAAACAAGATTGATGCAAACATTTCCAAAGCATGTGAATATGAATATGACTTTGCTTTTCAAAGCAAGTTCGATTCTTTAGGAAGTGACCGTGACATTGCATCTTCTTCTCAACTTTGTACTGCAAGTCAACAAAACAACATTTAGGTATTTTTGAAGTAAGTTTTTACCTTGTTTTTATTTTAAGTTTAATATTTACATTTTCAATATAATTTATTTATTCGATTGGAGTTATTATCATTATAGAATTTCTATGAGTTTGATGATATTTCTGAGACGAATGAAGAAGAAGGCAAATCACTTTTGGATATATATTTGCATGAAGAGAAATTGAGAATGTCGGATTATCCCGATTGGATGTCTTGGAATATTGAAAAGATAATCAACATCGATACCGTGAGTTGGCATACATGGCTTGTGATATGCTAAGCATTCCTATAACTATTGTTACTTCTGAACCATCTTTTAGTATTGACTCTTGGATTTTGAACAAATACATAAGTCAATTTCTCCCAGAAAATGTTCAAGCTTTACTTTGTTCTCGTTCTTGGATGCATGGTTTTAAAGATGACGAAGTAGGTAATATAATTTCAAATACATCTATTTTTTGTTTATAATTTTGTTTAATATATTATTTTAATTTATGTATTTATTTTTTTTGTTTATAGGTATGGATAATGAAGAACATAAAGAATAAAGAATGAAGACAAAATGTTTTTTAGATTTTTAAACTTTTATTTGGATTTTATATATTGTTGATGAATTATTTTTATATTTTAACATTTTTACCTATTTAGATATTTTGATTTAAAATTTTAGACATTGTTTGAATTATTTATGATTATTTTTACATTTTATTAATTAATTATCATACAATTGTAAACAAAAAAATTCAACCTACGGATCAACCCATATAACTCGTTGTTTTTAGTAATCTGGACTGGTTTGAAAAATTTCAAATCATTTTAATTATGAGTTGGACTAGACTCACCTAAAAGTAACTCAATCAATGATGGGTTGGATTGTGTTGGGCTGAACCAACCCAATTAACACCCCTATCATTCATCATTAAAAATAGATTAATTTTTTAGCTAATGGTGATATGTATTTGATCTTGTACTACGTCAATAATTTAATAATTTTACAGTTTATAAAACTTTTAAATATTTTAAACAAAATATAATTATAAATTAGTATAATATTGATAAGTTGGTATTTCTTTTTTAATTGTTTGCTCGCATTGATGTGCCATGAATTTTATCTTTTGAAATCTTATGTTATATTATATACAAACGTAACATTATTGTACAAAAACATTTAAATTCTAAACATTGTTATTTCAAAATATACGTAATGTGGGATTAAAAATTTAATGGAGGTAAAATTTAATTTGTAGAATCGAATTGCATATATATTTTTTAACATTATTTTGAAATACAATTTCTTCTTATTTAATCCACCGATCATTTTTTCGATCTATTTCTTAAACCTATTTATAAGATTTATCGTGGTTTTTTAATATAAAATGTCATATGTTAGATTATAACCATAAAAAAATTATTATATTCACTTCAACTTAAAAACCAATTAAAATAATAAATTTACATTAAATTTAGTATATTCACTTAAACTTAAAAACCGATTAAAGGTTTTTTTTAAATATGGCAGTTTAATACTTTTAGGCATTTTTCTTATATTTACAAAATTCTTGACAAATAAAGTATTGTATATATCATCACCATCATTCATTACATATTCAGACTTCTTAGGCGCCACCACATTTCAAAACTTCTCGGCCCACATATGCTGTATTGCTCTTTCTTTTCGGCACGACCCAAGATCTGATCCCAAGTTCAAAAAAAAAAAAAAATTAAACACTTGAATTATACCGCATATCTATATAAATATAATTTTTCAAAAATATTTTTAACAATATTTACGAAATACCACTAATATTTTATTCTCACCATTAAAAATGAATATTTCGGTTTGATTATATAAAATCGAACCGAACCGAACTCAATTATGATCATTCGGTTCGGTTCGGATGTAGATAAAATAATCGATCGGATGTAAAAAAATAAAAAAACGAATAAAGATTCTATTCGATTCGGTTATTAACCGAATAAACATGGAAAATTGATTGGTTACATAAAAATATAAAAATATATAGAAAAATATTATTTATCAAATGAATATTTATCTAATATAATTAATAATTAAAATTAAATATCAAATTTAAATAATTATATATTTTTTAAATTTATGAATTATTTGCAATATTAAGAATAATATCATTTATTTTAAATTTTATATAATAAAATACTTGGTAAAATCGAAATAACCGAATAACCAAACAAATTAGAGTTCGGATTTTACTTTGATTACAATATTTTATTTATATAACCGAACCGAACTGTTGTACAACCAAACTAAACCGAATCGATTTAAATTCAATTAGTATTTGGTTATTATTTTTTAAAATCAAATAATCCATACTCATTATATCCGAATCGGAAATAGTAAGGTATACTTGTTAAATTGTAAATGCCTCATGATTTTAGCCCATATACAATATTTAATATTAATAATTAAGAAAAGTTTACTTATAAATAGAGACCTTCATATGTAAAAATACGTACATAACAAGAAATACACAAAAATAAAAAAACACTCTTACAATTCTTCTCTCTCCACCGTTCAAACACTCTCTCAATATAAAACTACTCTCTATTTCTTACCCTCTCTTCCTTACTTTTTATTATATATATTATTATAATATATGCATATATATTATACATACATATTTATTTTAGTTAACTTTTATTGTATATATTTACATGTTACTATATCAATATATACATAATACATAATATATACATATGCATATATATTATAATATTATATATACCTTTTACTAATATTATACATATAATATATGTTTTATATTTTAATATATTTAGATATATGTCAAATTAATAATTAATTTTTAACACGTTATTAGCAAGAGCTTTCTAATTAGTTAAAAAAATATTATATGTTACATGTATTATTTTTAATTTCAATTTTTTACGATCTCGATTTCCAATCGATTTTGGTTTTGATTTGGATTCGATCAAGTAAAAAAATTATATATAGACCTTGTGCAATATATATCTCGGTCATATATATATATATATTATACTATATGATTCTACGGGCTCAGCCACTAATCAATAATATTAATAATTTATGAATATGTATCTGTTATTTATTCTTGTTATAAGGATGGCTATGCCACCATTTTTTTACGTCATATTTTATTTTTTTAATTATTATATTTATGTGGAGGATGAAAAAATTCACCCCATAATTTATTTACTTATTGTTGTTATACGGATGGACGAGCCACCAATTTTTTTGTTATATTTTTATTTTTATTTTGTTAATTATTTTATTTATTTATATGGAGGATGAAAAAAAATTCACCCCATAATTTATTTAAATTATGTTTTTCATTATTTAATTGTTAATTGGTTAAATAAATCTAAAAATAAATCTATAAATATAAACGGACCTAACACATGAATTGTTATATTATAATTTATTTAATTTTGTTTTCAATGTCATAATTTATATTTGTTTATTTTTTTTCTCTTCAATGATAACAGATCTTTATGTCGAACTTGGTGAATCTCAAAATCATAGCACTAGATGCCTCTGGAAAAAACTATATGACAGGAGCATTTGATGTTAAAATGCATCTAAAAGGCAAAAAACTTATTGTCACGATCGATAAAGATACTCAGAAGAGGAAAAGGCAAAAGCCATGATATTTTTACGTCATCATATTGCCGCCGATGGATTAAAAAATGAGTATAGAAGATCCCGCAGATTTGTGGGAATCTCTTAAAGATCGATTTGATCACAAAAAATATGTGATACTCCCAAAGGCAAAGAATGATTGGCTGAATCTAAGATTCCAGGATTATAAATTCGTCGATGAATATCATTCTCCAATGTTCGAAATAATCTCCAAGATGGAATTATGTGGAGAAAAGATAAGTGATTATGATAAGCTGGAAAAAACATTGTCGACGTTCCATGCTAATAATGTAATTTTAGAACAACAATATCGCACGAAGGATTTTAAGATCTATCGTGAATTTTTACAGCTTCTCCTCGTTGCAGAACAACAAAATGAGCTTTTAATGAAAAATAATCATGCTCGTCCTGGTTCTGCACCATTTTATGAAACAAAATCCACCAAATAATTTCCATCATGGAAAAAATAAAAGGAAAGGTAATTGAGTGAATGAAAATGAAAACGTGACTAAAAGGCGAAAAGATACAATATGTCATCGATGTGGTATAAATGGACATTGGTCCCAAGTGTGCCGAACACCAAGACATTTTGTTAATTTATACCAGACGTCACTGAAAGATAAAGGCACAAATGTTCAAACGAATTTTGTCTCAGATGATCTCGATGATCTCCTGGATAACGATAAGGTTGGAATGCACCTTGACATTGCGAACTTTATGTATCAACCTGATAATGAAGAAGAGAAAAGAAAATGAGATTTCGACATAAATTTCTTTGTTATCATTATCTCATTTTTAAGACTTAGCTTGTTATTTTCGAATGTATTTTTCCTTTCGCTATTTAGTTTTTAAAAGTTTTATTAGATTATCATTTGTTGCAATATTTTGTTACATTGTTATATATTATATGCAAAGTTTGCTTCATATTTTTCAGGTTCATCTATATCTTTATCGGATCAAATTAATACAAAATATGTCACGATCAAACATTAATGATGGAGACATATGTCTAGCCGATTGTGCTACGACACATACAATATTGAAAGATAGAAAATATTTCTCCAAGTTGAGAATACATGAATCCAGTGTCAATACAATATCTGGAAATGCAAAAATAATTAAGGGATGTGGAGAAGCAAATTTTATAATGTCCGGAGGGACAAAATTTATCATACAAGATGCATTATTCTCTCCACAATCCCAAAGAAACTTATTAAGTTTCAAAGATATTCGCCAAAATGGCTATCATGTTGAGACTATGAAGGATGAAAATCGCGAATCTCTTTATATCACGATAATGGTTTCTAAAAAGAAACATATTGTGGAAATTTTACCGCCTTTATGCTCTGGACTATATTTCACAAAGATAAGAATGGTGGAAACATATGCCATATTCAACCCAAGATATGAAGACATGTTTAAGATTTGGCATGATCGATTGGGTCACCCTAGTTCAATAATGATGCGAAAAATTATTCAAAATTCCAACGGTCATCCATTAAAACATGAGAAGATATTTCAATCTCATGAAACCGCATGCAGTGCTTGTCCTCAAAGAAAATTAATAATAAGACCATCATCTGTCAAAGTTAGACATGAATCACCATCCATTTTAGAACAATTACATGGGGATATATGTGGACATATACATCCACCAAGTGGACCATTTCGATCCTTTATGGTATTGATCGATGCTTCTAGCAGATGGTCACACGTTTGCTTATTATCAACCCGCAATGTTGCATTGCGAGGTTTATTGCTCACATAACAAAATTACGAGCTCAATTACCCGATCATCTTTTTAAGAAGGTGAGGCTTGATAACGCTGGTGAATTCACTTCTCAAGCATTCAATGACTATTGTGCATCGATTGGTATTGAGATTAAACATCTCGTACCACATGTTCATACACAAAATGGTATGGCAGAGTCATTGATTAAACGTTTCCAACTTATTGCTCGACCATTGCTAATGAAAACGAAACTTCCCGTTTCTGCTTGGGGGCATGCCATTTTACATGCTGCTGCATTAATTCAAATAAGGCCAAGTGCTTATCATAAATATTCTCCATTGCAATTATCAAATGGCCAAGAACCAAATATATCTCATCTTTGAGTATTTCGTTGTGTTGTATATGTTCCAATTGCTCCACTGCGACGAACAAAAATGGTCCCACAACACAGATTGGGGATTTATGTTGGATATAATTCACCATCTATCATTAGATATCTTGAACCAGAAACGGGTGATGTATTCACAGCTCGTTTTGCTGATTGTCATTTTAATGAGAATGAATTCCCACCGTTAGGAGGAGGAATAAAACAAGCCTCACGATAGTTAACATGGAAAACACAATCATTGTTATATCTTGATCCTCCTACAAAACAATGTTATATGGAAGTACAAAAGATAATACATTTGCAAAATATTGCGAATAGACTTCCAGATGGTTTCAATGATACAGCTCGGGTTACAAAATCATATATACCAGCTGCAAATGCTCCTGCTCGTATAGAAATACCAAAAGGGCATACGGTTGAAAGAATTTCAAATGAGTTTACAACACGCTTAAAGTGCAGACGACCACTTGGTTCTAAAGATAAAAATCCTCGAAAGAGAAAGAAGTAATGACGATTCTCAAATAATAGAGAACATTCAAAAAGAAACAAATGAGGAAGATGATCTTCAAAATGAAAATCATGAAAATAATCATGAACATACAGAAAACAATGAAATTTCCATCAATTATATCTATGATGAAAAGATTATAAGAAGAGATGAAATAAATGACAATGATGGAATATTCTCTTTCTCTGTATCCAAAGAAATTGAAAATGATAGTGAAGATCTAGAACCAATGTCAGTGTTAGAATGTCAAAAGAGACATGATTGGATCAAATGGAAAGAAGATATGCAAATAGAATTAGACTCATTAAATAAAAGAAAAGTATTTGGACCCATCGTTCAAACTCCAAAT
Organism: Gynandropsis gynandra; assembly: GCA_036759665.1. Lineage (NCBI taxonomy): Eukaryota > Viridiplantae > Streptophyta > Magnoliopsida > Brassicales > Cleomaceae > Gynandropsis > Gynandropsis gynandra. Next base: position 1,627,260 of record CM071867.1, read on the forward strand.
GGTGTCAAACCGGTTGGATGCAAATGGGTTTTTGTACGAAAAAGAAATGAAAAATAATGAGATCACGAGATATAAGGCACGCTTTGTCGCACAAGGGTTTTCCCAAAGACCTGGAATTGATTATGAGGAAAGATATTCCCCTGTTATGGGTGCAATCACATTTAGATATTTGATGAGTTTAACAACATCCAACAACTTAGATATGTACCTTATGGATGTCGTTGCGGCATATCTATATGGATCTTTGAATAATGATATATACATGAAAATCCCCGAAGGATTAAGAATACCGAAAACATCAACTCAAAACCTAAAGAAATGTGTGCAATCAAATTGCAACGATCTTTATATGGATTGAAACAATCTGGACGTATGTGGTATAATCGTCTAAGTGAATATCTTTTAAAAAGGGGATTTGTGAATAACCCTATTTGTCCTTGTGTTTTTATTCAGAAAACAACAAGTGGATTTGTGATTATAGTTGTTTACGTTGATGATTTGAATATAATTGGGACCTCAAAAGAGATTGAAAATGCTCGTAATTATCTGAAAAAGGAATTTGAAATGAAAGATCTTGGACAAACAAAGTTTTGTCTTGGTTTACAGATAGAGCATCTAAAGACTGGTATATTTGTACATCAATCGAATTATATAAGAAAGTATGAAAACGCTTTAACATGGATAAAGCAAATCCATTAAACACTCCAATGGTATGTAGATCTTTAAATGTTGAAAAAGATATTTCGTCTTTGTGAAGAAAATGAAGATATACTTGGACCAGAAGTACCATATATGAGTGCAACAGGGGCTCTCTTGTATCTAGAAAATTGCCATCGTCCTGATATAGCATTTGCTACTAATCTCTTGTCACGATATAGCTCATCCCCTACACGTCGTCATTGGACAGAGATTAAACATATCTTTCGATATTTACAAGGAACGATTGATTTAGGATTATTTTATCCTAGAGATTCCAAAAGTGAGTTAATCGGTTTTGCAGATGCAGGTTACTTATCAGACCCTCATAAAGCTAGATCACAAACATTATATGTTTCACAGTTGGAGGGATAGCGATATCATGACGTTCACAAAAACAAACACTAGTTGCAACATCTTCAAATCGTGCTGAAGTCATAGCACTTCATGAAGCGAGTAGAGAATGTGTGTGGCTCAGGGCTTTAACTCGACACATACAAGAGACATGCGGATTATCAACTAATATCAACCCAACAATACTATATGAAGATAATGTCGCTTACGTTGCTCAAACAAAGGAAGGATATATCAAAAGTGACAGAACAAAGCATATACCTCCAAAATTTTTCACGTATACACAAGAGCTCGAAAAAGAAGAAAGAAGTTGATGTTCAATACATCCGATCATGCGAAAATGTAGCCGATTTTTCACAAAAGCGCTCCTTACTTCAACATTGAGAAAACACATTCGAAATATCGGGATGTGTCACCTCCGAAGCTTATGATTAAACAAAGGATTGACAAATCGAGGAGGAGTTTTTATGGCTGTACTCTTTTTCCCTCATCATGATTTTTATCCCAAAGGATTTTTCCATTATAAGGTTTTTAACGAGACAGTCAATAAACATTTAAGGAGAAATGTTAAATTGTAAATGTCTTATGCACTTTAGCCCATATACAATATTTAATATTAATAGTCAAGAGAAATTTACCTATAAATAGAGACACTCATGTATAAAAATACATACATAACAAAAAATACACAAAAATAAAAAAACACTCTTGCAATTCTCCTCTCTCTCCACCGTTCAAGCACTCTCTATGTAAAACTATCTATTTCTTACTCTGTCTTCCTTACTTTTTATTATATATATATATTATACATACATATGTATTTTAATTAACTTTTACCATATATATATATATACATGTTACTATATCAATATATATAATACATATGCATATATATATTATAATATTATATATACCTTTTACTAATATTATACATATAATATATGATTTATATTTTAATATATTTAAATATATATCAAATTAATAATTAATTTTTAATACTGCCATTTTTTTGTCAATAATTAAATATTTATAATATTAATATTAAAATTAATTTTGGATGTAATATTCATGCCAACCCTACTTTAAAGCATTTCCGTTGGAACAACCATTTACCATAGAAAGTTAAACACGAATGATTGGTTCTATGGTTGATCTTAAAACTTCTTTTTCCTTTTCACATTCGAATCATTTGCAAAGGAATGCTATAATTTAAATGTGATTTACAAAAAAAAAAAAAATTGAGGAAAGAAAAAAATGGTATTTACGTAGAGTGGAAGAGTCACATATCACCACTTTTGTACATATGTATAAACAAAGATCAATGGTGTTAATGGAATGTACATAAACTTCCCATCCACAGTTAAATCCATAGAAGAAAATCATGCTCCTTTTGTGACCCCTACGAACCTAATCCTGAACCAATAAAGTTCGATATAGTCGTTACAGGATGAGCAATATGTTGCGAGAACGGACTACACCGAGAGCCGAGGACAGTGAAAAGAATGTACTCACAGCTTCGGAATGAATAATCCCATCAATTTTAGCCCCATGCCATAGAAAATGCATAGTTAACCACAAGTTTACCGTCAAAACCAAAATTCTGCAATTATCAAACCACTATTCGTGTAAGCAACGGGACAATCATTAGATCGGATATACAAAGTAATCCCCGAGGGTTTAGAAATCTGTTTCCAATGTTTGCAGTTCAAATGAAATTGAGATACAAAAAGTAAAAGCTACAGTGTCAGGCAAAGATTTCATTGATGGCATTAAGAGAGTGTAGAGGCTTACATTGTACAGATCAATTACTGATTCATCTGGGTTTGGCGAGAAGGCGCTGTTCACGTAGACAAACTTAAAATGAAGAATATCAGCATCACAAAAACGAATGTGCTGAGACAATTTTACGAAAGCAACACCCAGATCTGCTGATTACCAGTGTGTCTGAGTGAAGTTGTCGACGTAGAAAGTCAATCACTTTAGCAAACTTGTCGGTTCCCGGGATCTGAAGACACAATAACAACACGTTTACCTTTACAAAAAAAAAAAAATCCCCAATCCAAATACTAATGCCATTTCAAAGACAAATCCGTGAACATTTGTGTGGCAAAGCTATGGTTAACATTCACACAATCTAGAGACAGTGTATAGGGCTCTTGATAGATTGCTGATTCCATTGGCAAGCTTGAGGACAAAGAAGAGAAGGCTCACGAAGAACAAGAAGCTGGAGCGTGAAGGAGCTGCAGAAAAGGCGTGTGAAGGAGCTGCTGAAGGAGCTGCAGAGAAGGCATGTGAAGGAGCTGCAGAGAAGGCGTGTGAAGTAGCTGCAGACTGAAGATGGCTGATGGAGATTTTGTGTTGATTATAGAGAACTAAATAAAATCACCATTCCTGACAAAGGGGACATTATCCGCTAGTATGCGGAAAAAAGGCAGATTGAAATGAAGTTTATATGAACATGTGAGAAGTAGGAAGACATTCTCAGGAAGCTTCTGTGCAGGATCAAGTTTCGAGAGTTTTGCAACATGATATGCTTTCACGAAGTCTGAAGGACAATAAGTGATGATCTTGGACAACATCGAGGATCCTGAGCATGAAGAGAACGCCTCAATATTACAAGAAGGTCCCGTGACCTGAGCTAAAGCAAGAAAAGAGGACGCAACTTGTACCGTGGCGAGCGAAGAGGACGCGACCAGTGTTGAGGAGAACGCGACCGGTGCTGAATCAAAGGAAAAGGACGCGACCCGTCCAAAGGAGAGAAAGGCAGATGCGACCCGACCTAAGAAGAGAAAGAAGGACGCTGGTCTCGTGACCCGTGCTAATGCTAGAGAGGAGGATGCCTTAACCATACAAGCAGGTCCCGTGACCCGAGCTAAAGCTAGTACGCTCAAGGAAGCTATTGTCGGATTACTTGCGGCCGTGCGGGTTCAAGACGAGTGTTCGAGGCCACAAGGAAGTTCCAACATCCGAATCATACTACATGTTGAAGCTTAACTTGCAACGATCAACAATTAAGACAAGTGTGTCGTGTATGCTCTTTTCCCACCATTGGTTTTGTTCCACGTGATTTTCCAATGGCGGGTTTTAAATAAGGCCACGACTCACTCCTGTCCACCTAATTGTTGACCCGAGACTTCATATGTCGTTCGTATTGAAGTACTTAATTGTTACGTTTATTTTATTTTTGAATTTTGAATTTTATATTATTTAAGTTACAAACCTTACATGATTTGCATGCATTTATGATGGCATTGAAGTCTTGCATTACTTCTTCCTTCATATGACCGTCCACCCCCTTGTACACACAACAACCTTTGATTTTTGAATTTGAATTTCGAATTTTTATCTTTGAGAATTTCTCCATTGTTGGTGTGTCATATCCAGCAAGTGTTGGTGCGTAATATCCAACAATCGTTCGTTCTTCGTAGGTGTGTCATTTCCTCGTAGACGAGCTCGGTAAATCGAGAGCCTTCCGCAAATCTCGTGTGACCTATCGTTCCACACGCCTTGTGTAAGGAGTCTTCCGACTCGGCTGCAACAAGGGTTACCCATCCTACCAATCGAGAACCTTCCGCAACTCTCGTGTGACCTATCTATCCACACGCCTTCTGTAAGGAGTTTTCCGGCTCGGCTGCAGCAAGGTTTATCCATCTTACCTTCGTTCTAGAGTGTCGTTCCAACGAGGATCGAGGATCGCGTCAATAAGGCTTAGGAGGATAAATATTGGAATAACTTTAGTGCTTAGCCTTTTCTCTTTATTATTTTCTTTGATGTAATAAACTAAGTATGAGTTGAGTTGGTATTTAGGAATCAGTTATTAGTGGCATGAAAACCGGTATTGTAAACTCGCGTTCTTGTAAGAAACTATGATAAATAAAGGCAACTGCTTGAGAATTCTAAATTGGATTGTGGTGTACTTGAATTCACCAAAGTTCGATTCACATTTCTGATTTCTAATTCTCATTCCGGTTGATTCTATCATATCCCCAAAGAGCACTAAAAGTATTGAACAAAGAAATGGTTAATGAACTTAACCATTTCACATCTCCAAAGACCACTAAAACTATGCCATATTCAGTAAAGACATTAACCATTGCTTTTAGTACTCTTTTGTTCAATAGTTTCAGTGCTCTTTGGTTATTATGAACTTAACCATTTCATAAACTTAACGAATATGGCATCAACTAAGATCCTACCACTACCACGAGATCATCCAAGAAAATCTGAATACACAAAATTGAAAAGAACAGTTCGATTATGGAAGGATCGTACACCTAAAAAAACACCCTAATAATAACAGACATTAATTAAGAAATCCACGGAGGAGGAGAAATTCCGAAAAACAATACCTTGAATTTAGATTGTTTGAGTATTGGAGCACCACCAGTAGCTCTTAGGTGAACAACAACTGCAAGCAAATAAAAACCCTAGATTTTTTACCAAATCGAAACAATAAGAAAACCCACAAAAACCTCAACAGAAACAAACCCCTCCATTGATACTCATACTTAGTTGGATCAGTAAATAAATTCAAGCAATTCAATACAAGATTAGTGCTAAGGAAAAGAGGTCCATACCTTTTCGCACAGATTTCGGAGACTCGGTCGCCATTGTTGAGTTGCGAGGATGGAGAGATGATTTGGGGATTAGTTTTTGCTACAAACAACTCCTGACAAGGGGTAAAATTGACATTTTCATTTGGATATAAAATAAAAATAACTAATAATGCAATGAACGAAAAATAAATGGGCTTAAAAAGGCCCTTCGTAAAAACAATTGGATCAAGTTGTGGGCCCCATCCAGCCCAGAGAAGGGATACATCTCCGGAGACTTAAAATAAGATTTAAATTATTAAAAATTCAATTAAATATGACATATATTATTTATCTTTGTTTTTTCTTTTTTTTTCATTCAATATAACACTTATAAAAAGATAGTTCATGATGACATTTATGGAAAAATTTGCAAGTGACCGATGTATCTGTCTAATGCATGAATAGCAATGTGTTATTATTGTCTGTTTACGTTATTAGCTTATATAATTTAAAAGATATTTTCACGAATGATATATAATATTTTTATTTTAAGTTTTCATTTTGGAGAAAGTATTTTCTGAAACACGATTCTGTATAGAATCATTAGATTGCAAAGTTTGTATGAATATATATATATATAACAATTGATCTGTCAACAATTTATATTACTTCTGTGGCCAACTTTTAAGTTCTTTAAATTTTCTTTTCGAATTTAGAATGAACAGACGTTTGAAAAAAAAATTAAGAAGAAGAAAAAAATACAAAATTCGGATTGAAATGACAATTTGTTGTCTAAACAACAAAGACAATTATCAGAATTTTACTGTTTTATTTATTGTCTTCTAACATGTGAAAATCAAATGTGCCTACTGTCTCCAATAAACATATGTCTGCCTTTAGTCATTAATATTCCCTTGCAAATAAATTTACAAAATCGAATTAACAATTGATATCGAATTCTAATTCCATATAAATTTTATATTAATGTTTCTTTAAATTATCCACCCATATTCTATGTTTATGTTGTTAATATTAAATATGTATTTAGATCTAACTAATCCCAAAATCTAAATCAAGAGTTTAAAATTATTTAGTAATATATATATATATATATGAGTGTAAAATTCATGTTCTAGTCAACGTGAGACAATTTATCATAACATTCTCCTCACGTCCAGGTTTGTTCCTAGAGCGTGAACATTACAATCGGGGGTCCAACATCGATATATTCAAATCGGGACGAACCAGACTCTGATATCATATCAAATATGGGTTGGAGCTTAACTAATTCAAGAATTTAGGGTTACTCAGTACCATATATATGAATCCAAAGTTTATAATCGATGTGGGACAACTTATCATAATAATTAAATTCATCATCTTCGTATGCAATTTTAGATCGTGTGTACATATATAGACTAATTGACTATGCAGTATGTAATAGTCCAAAAGAGTGGTTATGGAGATATGTGTAATAAAAAATAAAAGGTAATGACAATTTAAGTTATCGTCCTTATAAATAATGGAAATTGAAATAAATGATACGAAATAAGTTAGGTTTATGAAAAATCCAAGGCTAAGTTTTGGTAGTTATTTGACCTCTCACTTTCTTTGTCACCTATTTGATGGATGTTCTCCTTTCATTCAACACCAAGACATGTGAAAGGATAATGATTAATTATGACATATTATTATTGGACTACCTCGTCTCTTACTATATCCAATTTAACGTCTAACCAGCTCTTGTCTTAATCTATCAAATTTAAAGTCTAAAATTAGTGTATATCATGTCCTTTTAAACTCTCTCTCTCTTTCTATATATATATATATATATATATGCATTAATACACTTAAATGGGAGAGATTTAAACCAATGAATTTATTTTATTCTAAACTCGAATATGTTGTGATTTATTCTCTCATATCGGTTAAGGACATTGACTTTGATCTCGTATATATTGTGTTAGACAATCCTACACTTTTAAGTTAATTTTGGAGATTAGTTTGATATGATATCAGAAGGCCTGACTGGTGGAGTCGCACCCAAACGCAAACGCGGCGACTGCGTTTTCTGGCGACTCCGAGCGACATTAAAACCGACTGGTGAAGTCGTAGTCGCCCGCAAACGCCGCGAAACGCGAAATTTAAAAATCCAGAATTATGTTGCGTTACGTTTGCGTTTTGGTGCGTTTTGAATAAAATGACCAAAATATCCTTGTATCTTTCTCTTATCTCTTCTCTCTTTCTATTATAATTTATATTAATCATAAATATATATATATCACTACAAAAAATGGCATTTTCGAACGGACATATCCGTTGGAAATGCCTAAAATCCGCTGGAAATCGTTGTTTCCAACAGACGCCAACGGATTTCCGTCCGTTGCGAATGGTTCGTTGCAAATGAGGATCCGTTGCAATTCGCAACGGTCATCCAACGGATTATATCGGAATTTGCAACGGAAGTTTCCGTTGGAAACGTTGTAACGACGCCCGTTGGAAACTTTTGTAACGGATCACCGTTGCAACGTTGCAACGGACGGCCGTTGGAAGCAACGGCTGTCCGTTGCAAATTACGCGGGGAAAAATTCATCTTTCCAACGGGCATCCGTTGCCATTTGGCGGGAAATAGCAACGAACGTCCGTTGCAAAATGGCGGGAAAGGAAGACTGTTAACATTTGGCGGGAAATAGCTTCCAACGGATCCCCGTTAGAGTTTCCGACGGATGCCCGTTGGAAATCTTGAAAAAAATAAAAAAAATTAAAATTTTTAAAAATTAAAAATATTTTAAAAAATAAATAAAAAGTTTTTAATTAAAATATTAAATTGTTCACAAAAAAACTAAAACTAAAACTACGTTACTCTATCCTATTACATTTCGTTTAAATCAGCGGGGTCGATATCGTTTCCGTGATCGCCATCACGTCTAGAGGGCGTTGCATCTGAATCGGGAACCGGTTCTTGCTGCGACGTTGATCCCCTCCCTTGCCCCGACATCAACTCGATGACGCTCTCCAGGTGCTACACTTTGGCTCGAGTTTCTCGAAGTTGTGTTTTGAGATCTTCGATCCGCCGTTGTTGTGAAAAACTCTCTTGCACCGCTGGAGGTACCGTCGTGACGTCCTCGATTATATCCTTTTGAAGCGCTCTGAGACCATATAGACGTCCCTTATACGGTCTCACCGACTACAAGACAAATAAGAGTAATGTTAGCTTTTAACAAATCATTTGATTAATAATTTACAATTAAAATAATAATGTTTTACCTCTAAATAAATTTGGTCCTTTTGTAAAGGACTGAGGTCGTCGGGGCTTGAACCGCAAGCCTGAGATTGTCGTGTGATCTTCTCCGTCACAGCTCTCACTAGTCCATATTCCCTCGGCTTGGACTCACAAACATTACATGATATGTCTTTGCGTGGGTTTCTAATACCACTTCAAGAAGAGTCGGTTCTCTTCCCATCCGTTGCATCTACAATATAAAAGAAATATTGTTAGATAAATATTTAAGTAATTAAAAAATCTAAATAATTAAAACTTTACCATTTCTTTTTTTCTCTTCAAGAAGGATTTTGATCCCGAAGTATGGCGATGCGGACCATCTCCGGGAACCTTCTGACCGTAGCGATTTTTTTGGTCTTATCGCTCTTGGCCTTGAATGCCGGGGACTCCTAGTGCTCAATCATTTTGTTGAACACCGTTTCGGTTGCCCATTGCGGTTTACTGCTGTTGGCGTAGTAGTTGCGCTTTGCACCGTTCATCATTAGGCGCAATCGAACCTGCATGTCGCACATCCATGATGTGTAGATGCGCAACGTATGGGTTCGACGCCATCTGTATGAACGCTACAAATAAAGTTAAAAAATTATTAATTTTCAAATATATTAATAATTATAAAATGAAATATAATTAACACACTTACAATAAAAGTGCGCCACCATCGCTGGCGCACAACTTCTGGCGTCACTTGCCAGGAGTAGAAGAGCTCGTCCTGTAACGACCCTTGGATAATGATAGTGTTGGTGTGTTTTAACACATCATCCTCATCAAACCTGCATATCAAAAATAAAAAGTTAGATAATAGTTACGAAATTTAAATAAAATTAAATACAATTATATAAAATTTACCATAACGTTCCAGGTAGGGCTGGGCACGGGTCGGGTACCCGGATTTTTGAGGGTACCCGAACCCGAACCCGAACCCGAACCCGGACGAGTAGGCATTTTCCTACCCGAACCCGAACCCGAGAGACTCGAGTATCCGAGGCTCGGGTACCCGTCTAATGCACCGGGTACCCGCGGGTACCCGAACCCGAACATGATTTTAATTTTAAATTAAATTAAATGTTAAAAAACCTTAAAACCAATTTAAAATGAAGTTTACAATAAATAAAAAGCCACAATCTTACAAAAAAATAAAAATCCACAATCTTACAAACCAAAACATTAAACATATAAAAAGAAACTTAAAATTCGTCTTCATTAATCTTCATTAATCATTCCGACAAATATCCTCCATCAACCGATGTTGAAGCTCCTTTCATCTTAGATGGTGGAAAGTCTTCAAAATAAATCAATTTATTAGTTCATATATCAGTGTTATAGAACTAATATAATATAACCACATAGAGGTCAAGCTTGATACCAGAGTTTGAGCTATTGGACCCTTTGTGCACCACATTTTGTTCCCATTAAGTATATAACCACCGTCTACCTTCTCAGCTTTGCATTTCATGCTGACAACATCGGATCCAGCTAAAAGAGCATCAAAGTACATATCAGTATTACTCTCCCTATCTCTCTCTGCAACCTTATTTCAGACAGAAGAACCTCAAAACAAAACATTATGTGACTTACCATTGGGTTCGCTCAGCTCGACTGATTTCTTCCATGGCTATACAATGATACAAGTAACCAAGACCTAGACCTCCATATTCCTCTGTAAGAAAACCAAAAGATTCATGCTTTCAAGTTCCATTTTAGCTTATAAACGAGAATTGATAGAACAAGAGATCTACCTGGTGCAGTTATTCCATGGAGATTGAACTCACCCATGAGTTTCCATAAGTTCACATCCTGGTTAAGCACCAGAGATTAAACAAGAGATCTGAGAAAAAGGGAACAAGCAATGAGAATGGAACTGAAACAAACCTTAGGAAATGTATTGGTTTGATCGATTCTATATGCTGAGGAGGATATTTGTATAGCAATCCCATCAAATTCCTCTTCATTAAGGAGCTTAAAGGATTCAATTAACTTGTTTCAACAGTTACCATCTACACTGCAGCTTGGCAAAATGATGTGGGGAAATTAGAGTAAACCATTGAACACTCTCCTTCAGAGCAACCCAGCATATCATAAATAACCAGAAATGAAAAGTATTGAAACTAGCATGTAATGTAAGCTGAAGAGTTGTAATCAAAGATTCATAAGTCACAAATGCGGCCAGGAGTAAGTTGAAATGTCTCAGTTCTAGAAGAAAAGAAATCGAAATGGACTACATGAACAGCTGATTTGCTCGTTGAGTAGCTAAGATGAGCAATGAGAGTGAAATCAAACCCTAATTCCGCATAAACCAACTCAATATCGCCCTCAAGACCACTTAACACAACGCAAAGAAGACCAATTATTAGTCTATCAGGAAAATTCACACAATTACCATCAACCGATGCATTAAAAACCCTAAATCCTGGACACGAAACGTTAATCCTATCATCAACGTCAAGGGGAAATTGAGTAAACGGAACGAAACGGCACAGAGACAGGATCTAACTAGAGATCTGGCCTTGCCGACCGGAGACAAAGCGACGGATCCGATGAAGAAATAATTCCATAGCAGAAATATATGCGTGAGGGGCAAAGAGAGCACGGTGAGACGACGGTGAGAGAGAGCACGGTGAGACGAGAGCACGGTGAGAGAGAGCGACAAGAGCACGGTGGTAAGACGACGGTGAGAGAGAGCACAGTGAGAGAGAGCGACAAGAGCACGGTGGTGAGAGAGAGCACAAGGAGAGGGAGGCGGTAGTCTGGGAAGAAAGGGAGGCGGTACCCTGGTAGGAAGAAAAAAATAACATAAAAAAAGTTTAGGTTAAATGGCAAAATTGTAATTATTTCAATATATATGACTAATTATATATATATACTTGTTTTAGTTATTTTGTAACCCGAACCCGAACCCGAACCCGCGGGTAATGAGATTTCATTACCCGAACCCGAACCCGAACCCGCGGGTTCGAGTAATTTTACGCGGGTTCGGGACGGGTTTCGGGTTGGGACGGGTTTTCCGGGTAATTTGCCCACCCCTAGTTCCAGGAAAACGTTTGGGATCGATGATCGGAAGGGTTAGACGCTCATCGAAATCATCGATCAATGCATCAATGTCTACCATATCCTCCTCGTCAACAAATATCGGCAGTGCCGATACTGGAGACGGAGGACGATATGATGGTCGTGGCGACGGGGGAGGCGCTCCCGCGGAACCAGCCAACATGCCCCCCGATCCTATAAATCGTCTAGGCCTTATTTTTTCTAAGTTTTTGTAATGCTTTGAATTCTGGATTTGTGTTTTAGTGTTGAAATAAGAATAGTTCCATCGCAATATATATATCGGATTTTCCAACGGTTATCCGTTGTAATTTCCAACGGGTGGCCGTTGGAAAATACGTCATCGCAACGGAGTGATTAAATTGACGCGCCGTTTCGCATTCCCAACGGCCGTCCGTTGGAAATTGCGACGGATAGCCATTGGGAATGCGTGTTCCAAAGGCGACAGACAACTAAAAGGCGGCTCGTCTGCCCTTCCAACGATCATCCATTGGAAATTGCAACGGACGACCGTTGGAAACCTGAAAAAACGGTTGAGAAAGCTGCAATTTCTGCAGTCATCATTATGTTTTCCAACGGACATCCGTTGGAATTCTGACGGATGTCCGTTGGAAACGAACACGTGGCGTCTACACGTGGCGTCAAGCGTCAAAACGTGGCGTCAATTTACCCTTATAAAGTTCCAACGGTCATCCGTTGCACCCTCCAACGGATGTCCATTGGGATTGTTGAAAATCCAAAATTTTTTTCTAAGTGTCGGGTGCGAATTTACCCTTATAACATTCCAACGGTCATCCGTTGCTCTTTCCAACGGATGTCCGTTGGGATAGTTGAAAATTCAAAAAAAAATTCTAAGTGTCGGGTGCGAATTCGTGGTTCAACAACCGTTAATATTTTCAACGGGCAACCGTCAACATTGGTATTAGATTTTTTTATATGTTATACATCAAACATCGTTTATATAACACGTTCGATTGTATTAACATTTCGATTATTCAATTACACATCATACATCAAACGTGAAACATCGTTCATTGACGGTTTTTTGTCATTTACATTACACATCATCTACATGTATTACACATAGTAAACATTATTGTGTTTACATTTCTTCTTCAGTAGATTCATCGATGGGCGAGTCGTCTTTCGCATGTTCATTGAATTCATCGTCGTTTTCATCTTCAGCATCTTCTGTCGTAATTCATGAATTAAGGGCTGCAAAAATACATCGAAACTTTTCTTCGGTTGTTCTGGTCCTGGAATCAGCAAGGTCAGAAACATTACCTCTCTTTTCGAACACATCTCGGGAGGTAAATTATACAGAGACAAAATCACCGGCCACAGGGAATATTGACTTCCAGATTGTCCATAGGGACTAAAACCATCCGTGCACATGCAAAGATAAACATTTCTCATTTCACACGCAAACTCGGGAAATATTTCATTGAAATCTTTCCAAGCCTGACCATTCGATGGATGTTGCATTACACCTTCGGTCGTGGAGTGTTTTGCGTGTCATCTCATTGCTACAGCGGTTTTTCTTATTCATATAACTTTCTCAACCTGTTTGCTACAGGCGTATAAAACATTTTCTTCTATGGTACATATTTCCGTGAAGATGGTTTTTTAGGCCGAAATCTGCTTGCACCGCAAAACTTGCATTCCAACAAGTCTTTATCATTTCCCCAAAACAACATGCAACTGTTTCTACAAACATCAATTTTCTCATGTGGCATTCCGAAGTCTTTTAACACATTCTTTGTTTCGTAGTATGTCTCGGGAGCTTGGTTATTTTCCGTAAATATTCCATCACTGTTTTACGAAATGAATCCATGCAATTTTCAGCCACATTGTAGTTTGTTTTAATACTCATCTATCTTGAAGATAAAGATAAACGAGACTGACCTTCACGACAACCTTCATATATAGGTTGTTTCACCGAATACAATAGGTTGAATAATCCAATAGGTTGAAGAACAGACAACCTTCACATTGTAGTTTGTTATTGTTGGTTTGATGCACTCTTTGGTAAGATCTAAATAGTTTATGTTCCAACGGACATCCGTTGCAGGTTCACGTGAAATTATTCAAACCGGGGCCCTCGAAATTCACAAAATCAACGGTTATCCGTTGCGATTTCTAACGGGCATCCGTTAGAATTTTCAATGGACGACCGTTGGAAAACTTTCTAACGGAGCTTCCAACGGACATTGCCAACGGATGGTTTTCGTTGCCCTTCGTTAAAATTTGTGATGGATTTCCAACGGCCATTCTAACGGAGGTTTTCCGTTACAAATCCGTTGCAATTTGCAACGGATTTCTGCCCCTTGCAATTTCACCACATCCGTTGAAATCCGTTGGTAATCGTTGCCAACGGACGGATCTGTTGCCCAATCCGTTGGAAACTGCGTGTTTTTTTGTAGTGTATATATACATATATATATGTATATATATATTGTATATTTAAATATTTTTATATTTTTAAATTTATTTCAAATATTTAAAAATTATAATTAAAAATATAAACTAAAAAATTTTAAATAAATTCTTTTCTTAATAACTGTCTATTTTGGTAATTTTGTTCAAAACACAATCGCAACAGTTTTTTTACCATTCGCTTCTAGTCGCAGTCGCCCGCAAATGCAACGATTCCACCATTCAGACAAAATGAAACAAAACGCCGCCAATCGCTGACAAAAACGCTGACAAGCGCAAGCGCAAACGCTGCGTTTCCACCAGTCAAGCCCAGATTCAAGTTCATCCTGATTTGAGTATATCGATGTTGGGTCTCCGACTGTGTTCACGCTCCAGGATCGAGTTTGAACGTGAGGTGGAGTGTTTGTGATGTATTGTCTCACATCGGCTAAGGACATGAACCTTGGTCTCATATATATGGTGTTAGACAACTCTAAACTCTTGAGCTAGCTTTTGAGATTAGTTAGGTTCAATCCTTATTTGATAGAATATCATTCGAAACAATTTATGTGATTATGGATTATCAATTATAAATCATCGATATAGGAATAGAATATTTAGATGGAAGAATATCTCTCAATATGGCTTATCAATTATAAATAATTGAATAGAAACAAAATATTTAGATGGAAGAATATCTCAAAAAATTTCAGACGATTTTAGAATAAAAATTCTTCTCTAAATCGTTTACAATCTTACGGACAAACAATTCATTTAAAGTTTATCTGTAAATATAGAGGAATCACAATAGCATAGTGTCAGTCTATAAACTATTCGTAATTGCAAACAATTTTAGGTTTGATAAAAAATGCCTTGAATTATCGCAAATTATAAATGAATTAGAACGAAAATTATGGTCAGATAAAAGACATAGTTTGAAGACCAATTGAAAATAAAATCTCCATATAGATTTGGGATGAATTTGCATAGGATACAATCATAAAAGAACAAAATCTTATTGAGTTAGAATTCGTATCGAAATCGATTTCTAAATGATTTAAAAAAGTTAGGTTTTGCATAACAACAAAAACTTATAAAGAAATGTAATGTGTGGTTCGGTGTACGTCTTCTATGTACCTTTGATGTTTCTTAAAACCAATAGATTATCCTTTTATATGCATATATATTCTAGTTTCTAGTGATATTTTATCATATATCATAAAATCATTTGTTTCACGATATGGCTAAGTATGTGCGACCTAAGCATTTCGTATATATGATACAATTGTCAATTCTTCTTGTATTTTAGTATAAAATTAATCACATAATCGTAATAGATTTTAAATATTTGGAATAATATAAGTATGATATGTCCTATATATAGATAATAATTAGAATTTTAATCATATTCGATTACCAACAAAAATATGTTATAATCATGTCAAAGCAATATAATTTGATAAAAGAGAAATCTTATAATTCCAAAATTTGTTTGAATATGAACGAAAATATATAAAATATATTCTTCACATATTTAATAATGATATTATCAAAAATTTCACAATAATAACCTAATTAAATATTTTTTTCTCAAATACATATTGTCGAATATGAATTTGGATCTAACTAATTCCAAAAGTTAATTCAAGAATATATCCTCGTCGATGTGAGACAACTTATCATAACATTCCCCTCACGCCAAGTTCAGATCTGGAGCATGGACATCGCAATGGAGGGTCCAACATCGATATATTTAATTCGAGACGAACCAAATTTTGATATCATGTCAAATATAAATTTGGACTAACTAATTCAAAAGCTAGTTTAAGAGTTTAGGGTTGCCTAATACTATATATATGAATCCAAAATTCATATGTGAGACAACCTATCATAACAGATACATGGTCAACAAGACATAGAGAACACTAAGTGTAAGAATACGAAAAACATAACATGATTGAGAAAAAATCGTTTAAGATAAGTTAAAAATCATTTAATGATGTTAATAAAAAATATATGAAGTTAATGTATTATTGTGCATATATATATATATGTAGAAAATTAGTTAATTTTTTTAGTGAATTTGAAATAACTTACAAATTTGTAATGATATTATTTTATATAATATAAAGAACTAAAAGCATATTATATAACATTAAGGTAGAGAAAGACGAAGAAACGAGACCATATGATGATTTATTAAAGAAAATGTATTTGCAAATAATAAGAATAAAACAAAAAAGTAAAAGAGAAAAAAAAGGAAGCGATCGGGTCGAGATAAAAAGGAAAAAGAGAAAATAGTTTGATACGTCACCGTTTCGTCATTCTCAGACAAAAAGCTGCAACCACGACAGTAAGATTTCTTGGCATCAAATATAACATTCCTCTTTTTCTTTTTCTTTTTCTTTTCGTTTTTGTTCTTATTTTCCAAAGAAAAAAACCCTAAAGATATTTTCATGTTTTCTTCGTTTTGTTATGGTTAAAAACTCGAAAATTGAAAAAAATATTTTTTCGGCATAATTAGTAAATTTAAATAATATATAAATTAAAAATATTATTTCGCTCGAAAATTTTGTGTCATATTATACATATATATAGTTACTCGGAAATTTTTCATATAGAATTTTTTTTCTATTTTTATTTGATAAAATATTAATCTATATATTTTAATAATTTTAAATTTCTATTGCTTTGAATACAATAATAAGATTGTTTACATAGTTTAATAGATTTTTACCCTTTTTATAGTAAATTCTTTAATGTTTTATATAAATGCAAAAATTTCCATGAAATTTCTAAGATTCGAATTTTTGATAGTATAGAAATGTAAATTTTAGATTATATACTAAATTATTAGAAATGGTTTGACATTTAAATGTAAAGATTTTGAACGATATTTACTGTATATATATATATATATATTTGTAAGAGTTATAGGTTTCGTGTATTTCATACTAAACATTAAAGTTGGTAAAATATTACTTCCTGGAAATTTTAAAGGTTTATTAATGATGGAAGAATTATGCCAAAACTAAGTGGAGGTGAAAAAAATATGAAATTAAATTGTGGGAAACCTGAAAGAGATGGCTTTTAATTGCAAGATAAAATTTTCAACCCTTATTGTTTGTATTTTTTTTAAATGATATCCTTCATTTTCTATAGATTTCAAATATTTTCCCGATCATCTTATAATTATTGTTTTAAATATTAAAAAATGACATTATAACAAATTCAAATTTTAGATATATAATTTCAGTTAACCGATGGATTTGCCAAATTAGAATGAAATGTATGTGTATTATTAGGTCTAAGCCTTGTTTAAATAGAATTACAAACCCTAATACGACTATACGTAATTACAAAAACACCCTTATACATAATTAACTCTAATACGCCCCCTCAAGTTGGAGCATGAAGATCTCGAATGCCCAACTTGGAACGCAAATAAAGAAAAGGATTCTGTCCCAACGCCTTGGTGAAGATATCGGCAACCTGTTCTGACGAACTAACATCAGATGTCTGAATGGTGCCGTCCTGAACTGCGTCTCGAATGAAGTGACAATCTATCTCAATGTGTTTCGTACGCTCATGAAACACAGAATTTGCAGCAATGTGCAAAGCAGCCTGATTGTCACAGAAAACTCGTATAGGAGCCGAAGGAAGAATGTCAAAATCCCGAAGTAGGGCTCGCAACCATATGAGATCACTCGTAAGAGATGCCATAGAGCGATATTCCGCCTCAGCCGAAGAACGTGAAACAGTGGCTTGTTTCTTGGTTTTCCATGCGATAGGTGAATGACCAAGAAACACAATATATCCTCCAACAGATCGTCGAGTAAGGCGACAAGAGGCCCAATCAGAGTCACAAAAACCTGAAAGTAGAAGATCACAATCGGAGCGTAACCAAATACCTTGCCCCCCACAAGGCGACGATACTGCTCAGGATCCGAGTGAAATGCCCCAGAAGCATTAGACAAACGATGATTCTGCTCAAGTGGAAAGGTGACAGGGCGACATGCAAGAAGACCGCACTCGGAAACAATGTCAGACGCATACTTACGCTGCGACAAGTATATCCCATCAGAAGTCCTGGCAACTTCAATTCCCAAAAAATACTTGAGAACCCCAAGATCCTTCATACGAAAACAGTGCCGAAGATATGTCTTGAAGACCTCCATCATGTCAACATCATTCCCACCAATCAAAAGATCATCAACATAAACAAGGACATGTAGATGTCGCGTACCTCGAACCAAAGTGAACAAAGAAGAATCTGACCGCGATAACACGCGGCGGCAGAAAAATAGAACGACGGCGGCGGCGATAACACGTGGCGGCGGTCGAAAAAAAAAATTAAAAACGTCGAAACGAACCAGACTCTGATACCATGCCAAATTAGAATGAAGCGTATTTGTATTATTAGGTCTAAGCTTTGTTTAAATAGAATTACAAACCCTAATACGACTATAAGTAATTACAAAAACACTCTTATACATAATTAACCCTAATAGGATTGATGTAAAATATTTCTAATAAGATAGATTTGAATTTCAAATTTGGAAAATATATTCGCTTTCTGCCCGAATTTACTCTACAAAACTGTATATATATAATATATATATATATACATCCTAAAAAAATCAAAGAGAACGGACGATAAAAATTGAGAAGTGTAAATTATTTATTTAAAATATATTAGTCAAATTTGTGCTGGGTGTAGGTCCCACATCTGACGTGGAGGAAATTTTGTTTCTATAAAAATGAATACATAGGGATCAGGTAAACAAAAGAAGGATTCACACGTGTGCACGAGCGACAACCACAAGACATCTGCGTCCACCCGTCACGTGCAGTCACTTATTTTGGTCCCTCTTCCTCTTTCAGCCACGTGTCTTTTTTTCATTAGTCTTTCGATCCTCCATCTGTCTCTTTCGTTCCTCTCTTTACCATATGGTTTTTATAAATAATGCCCGTAAATACATATTTTATTTGTTTTATAAAAATATGAAATATCTTAAATTTAAATTTGGCTTTTAAAAAACTTAATACAAACGAATAGTTTTAAAGAAATGTATATGAGAAAATAACGGCAAAGAAAAATGGTATAACAATCTTGGATAAAAAAATACGATAAAAAAATTAAGGTAAGAGGCAATGAATTCTTCAAATGAGCTGCGAGGACTTTCCATTTTGTATAGGTAAAGTATCATTCTTTAATGATCAATTGTCATTATTATAATATTAATTATATCATACCAAACCTTATGTTGGATATCTTTATCCAATGTCTAAAATTCGAAAAAAATCATAACATTCACACTTTGTGGAAATTTTGTCTTCTTTCCTATATTCATAAAAATGTATGCTTACAGAAAAAGTTGCAATAGAAAATTGTAAAATATGAGACTATTGCAAATAATTGATCAGAATTTTTTTATTACCCTTATAATAAAATCAACGAAGAACTTTGTATTTAATTGGACTTCTCTATTATTCCACCATATCCAGCTGGTTTCAAGTTTTGTTTCTTTTAAACATCCCCACATAGTGAAGAAATAATATATGTAGAAGACATTGTACATTCCACAAACACAAACACATATATATATATATATATAAATAGAGACATGATACCCATATATATATAACCATATTATTTGCATGTAGGTACAATATCTATAAATTCGATATTTTGCTTATTTTAGGTTGATAATATCATATTCTACATTTTGATAACTTTTTTTTAATTATGATCCTCGAGAGTAATGAGCATGTTAATGTTTAATCATTCAATTAATAATCTAAAATATATATATATATATATATTGGATTGTTTCGTGCCCATATATGATTATTGATAATTTTTGAACTATAAAAACTCATTTTTGGATTAAATTACAACCAAGTCATTTGTCATGATATTAATTGGGAATCCCTAAACGATTTTGGATTTGAGGATATTATGTTATATTATATATATATATATATACTATGAATTCGTATATATGGTTTTGAATCATTATAATATTTGAATAAATTTTTAGTTAGAGTTAGAGGACCATCTATTTTCTATATATATATATATAATATATAATATAATATATTTTGAATGTTATTCTACGTTAGTTAAATTGAAATTGAGATTTTAAGTGGTCTCAAAACATTTTTTGAACCCAAAATTAGGGGTGGTCAATATGGATTTTTCGGACCGAATTGATCCCATCCAATCCAAAAAATTTGAGTTGTTTTGTAATGGGTTACCCAAAAATCCATATGAGTTCAAATTTCAAAAATCATTCGGATTCAGATCGATTTGATCCGGGTTCGAGTTAAATCCAATGAACCCGAAAAGCCAAAATTTAAACAAAAGATTTTGTATGTCTTTCTACTATTATATTGTGTGGGTGGACGTTGACAAATCTCTGTGCGTCTCATCTCTTCTCATATTCGTCATATCCTCTCTTCTCTTCTTTCAGCAGACGGAAACCATCGAATCTCTTCTCCTATTTGCCATCGACTCTCTTCTATAGTGGCAATTTGGTTCATACGTATTCTTCCTGGTAAAATTCAAATAAGTTATCTATTTATCTTAATCGAATTTTACAATTATAGGTTTGAAAATTTCTTATATTTTGGGTTCGAATGTGTGATCTAGTTTGTGTGATTTTATCATTTCTTGTATTGCTTCTGGATATCTTGGTTGATTTTATCATTATGGTGGAAGTACTCTTTAATTTCAAGGATCATGGGTTTTTTTAATTGATGGAAAAATGTTTGGAATCACGTGGATTTAGGGTTTTTCTAATCCAATGGTGGAAGTACTTTGAGAAGAGTTAAGAATGCGAAAAAAAGATGATACAAATGATTTTGTGTCAACACTCAGTTTCACTTCATTATTCAATTCACTACAAGAAAAATTAAATTTCCAGACAGCAAAATCCGTCCCTAATTCGTCTGGAAAATGGTTTCTAGACGTTTTCCGGACGGATTTTATCGGTCCGTAAATGAACGTCGTTAATTAATATCCGTTCGGAATTCGTCCGAAATTCCAGACGGATTTAGTAGTCCCGAAACCGTCTGGAAAAAAATAAATAAATTAAAAAATTAAAAAAATTAAAAAAATTTTAAAAATTAAAAAAATTAAAAAATTAAAAAACAAAATTCCGGACGGATATATTTTTCCGTCCGGAAATG
>CM071867.1:1648814-1666132 GCA_036759665.1 Gynandropsis gynandra
CGCCGCCGCCATCGCTACCCCACCTCCACCGTCGCCTCCACCATCGCCATCGTCTCCACCTCTGCCGCCGTCGCTCACATGCCTTCTTCTCTATTCCTCTTTCTCTTTCTTCATTCTCTTTTTCTTTCTCTTCTTATTCCTTGCGAATGAATTTATAAGATTGGATTTCCGGACGAATTCAAATATTCCGTCCCTAATTCCAAACGGATTAAATAATCTGTCCCTAATCCGTCCCTAATTCCAAACACTTCTTATTCCTTGCGAATGAATTTATAAGATTGGATTTCCGGACGGATTCAAATATTCCGTCCCTAATTCCAAACGGATTAACTAATCCGTCCCTAATTCCAAACGGAGTAAATAATCCGTCTCTAATCCGTCCCTAATTCCAAACGGATTAAATAATTCGTCCCTAATCCGTCCCTAATTCCAAATGGATTAAAAAATTCGTCCCTAATCCGTCCCTAATTCCGGACGGATTAGGGATGGTTTTTTTAATTTTTTTTAAATTTTTTTAATTTTATTTGAAAAAAATTCCGGACGGTTAGATGTCCGTCCGGAATTTTTTCGAAAAAATAAAAAAAATTATATTTTCATAGAATTATATATTTAAGTAAAAAGTTAATTTTAATAATAAAAAAATAAATATTATTTTGAAATATTTCCGGACGGACACCACACCGTCCGGATTTTTTTTACAAATTTAAAAAAATAAAAAAATAAAATTTTATATATTTTTATATAAAAAATTAATTTTTTTAAAATTAAATATTATTTTCAAAAATTTCTGGACTGATATATTTTTGCGTTCGGAATTTTGTTTCCAAAAAAAATAAAATTTTAAGAAATAAATAATAAATAAAATAATATAAAAATAAAAAAAATTCTCGAAGGATACAAAAAATCAGTCTTTAATTTCCGGACTGATTTTTTGCCGTCCGGAATTTTTTTCGTAAAAAAATAAAAAGTGATAAAAAATGAATAAAAATAAAATAAATAAATTTTTTTAAAAAAATAAAAAATCCGTCCCTAATCCGTCCGTATTTTAGGGACTGATTGGAGGTAGTCCCTAATCCGTCCGGAAATAGGGATTGAAAGAATTTCGTTTGTAAATTACGGACGGATTAAAATCCGTCCGGAATTTAAGGACGGACCAAAATTTCCGTCTGTAATTTAGGGACGGATCAAAATCCGTCCGGAAATTCCGTCCCTAAATTTAAAATTTCTAGTAGTGATTTAACCACCGACAGGTTATTAAATTCGTCTCTCAATTTCTTTCCAATTTAAAATCTTAATGAAGAAGATAAAAGAGCTCTGAAAAAGTTCAAAAGCTTCTTTATGTTCATGCTAGAGCTCGTCGTGAGCTGAATAATTTACACATGAGATAATTATCTTAGTTAGTCAAGAGTACTTTCTTAATTAGTTGCTAATCATAGCATTAATTTTGGATTACAGACGAGAAGAGAGAAAATCAACGCACAAATGAAGCTGCTATAGGAGTTGGTCCGAGTAAAAACCCGAATAACCCAAATATGATTTGGATTATTTCGGGTTCAATACTTCAAAACTCGAATAATTTGAAACCGAATCGAATGAATCCAGATCAAAGACATTTGGATCCAGTTTTTAAAACCCGAATCCGGATTAGACACCCTTACTCAATATTCATATATAACAAGATTTAATATATATATATGTATATATATATATATTTATATTACGGAAATGATTTTTGAAAGTGTCGGTTTATGTTAAACTAATTCTAAAAGTTAGCGCAAAAATTCACAATTACTCAAAACTATATATATATATATATATGAGTCCATGATTTATGTCATTTTCGATGTGGAACAAGACAACCCATGATAATATGTGAGATATGAGCTTTAATTTAACTAATGTCAAAAGTTAGATAAAAAGTTTAGAGATTTTCAACAAAATATATAAGTGCATGATTCATTTATTAATTGATATTAGATAATGCAATATACCTTACTAAATAACCAATTTATGAACGACAAACTATCCGTCTAAAAAACTATTTCAAGACGTATTCATCCATGATTATATTCATCATGAATTAGCGACAAAATAATCCATCCGAAATTAAAAACATAAATTTTCGTCATTAACTCGTCCGATTTTTTTTCAAATTAAAATATTATTAGTTAAAAGCAAAATAAGTAATAATTACTCCTCATCTCATCTATCTTTAGTTTCATTTAATTTTCATTTCTCGTATATTTTCACCAAAATAATTTAAATTAAAGACAAAATACATCATTCATCTCTAGTTCATTTGAAAATTAAAAAGGGAAAAAAAATTTCCTTCCTAATGGGATGGAACGAGCATTTGTTCCTAAATTACAGACGTGCCAAAAAAGTTGTCTCTAAATTAGATATAACAAAAATTCCATTTGATATTTAGAGATGGACACAATTTATTTAGAATTAGAGACGGAACAAACTTCGTTTAGAAATTAAAAACAATCAAAAATTTTTTTCTAAAATTTAGATACAGATTAAAATCTATTCGAAAATTCCGTATCTAAATTTATAATTGAAAGCGATAACAAAAGGTTCTTTTATCGTATACCAATATTGTCCCACCAATACACTATTTCGACGAAGACATGCACTTACGAAACATTACTGTTCTTTCGTATACATATGTAAATATATATTTATGTACCTATATAAATATAGGAATGATATATATATAGATATATATAACATGCACAAATGGTTTAATAATATAAAGTGTATTAATGCGTGTAATAGGGTCTGAAGAATAAGCCCTAGCTAGTTTACACGTAAGTTAGCTGGTTTTATGCATGAGAACGACGACTCGTGCATGGTTGTTGAGTGACACGGTATGGCCCTATATTTATATACTTATATATATATATATATATATATAATTATGCAAAACTAGTAGTAGTAGTAGTAGTATAACTTATTATTCAAAGACACCTAAATCTGTAACGATAAAAATAAATAAGCATTTTCCTTATTAATTTCATTGTTCATATTTCCCTCTCGAGAACTATATTTAATAATGGTTCATAATTCAAAGACAACGATATATGCATGCAAATATGCACATATATATATATATAGACACGTGTCCATCATGATCTAGTGGACGTATGACCAGTAAATGATTAATGATCTAGACTTTAATAAATCACCAAATATTGATTAGAGATCCCTAATACAAATTCATTAGATAGTATATAATTTTATTTTGATAGATAATTAGGGTGTCGTATGCGACCATTTTTAAGACAACTAAATCCAATCTTATTCGAATGAATATTATATTTTTCATTTAAATTCGATCGGAATGAAAATTGTAAATAACAATGAAGGCTTTCGACTTCTAATCCTAAACCAAAAATTATCACTGATAATTATAATTATTTGTGAGTGAAATTTAAAAATTTTGGGAGTCAAATTTCTAACTATCCTTTGTTTAAAAAATATGAATTAATAACTATATACTCTCGTTTTTTTATGAGGTTCATTGGGTTTTTATTATAACCAACAAGCCGACCCTACAATAATTTACTTAATTTTTTATTGTTAAGAGTCTAATTTTGGAATTAATGAGCTAATTTTGCACGTTACTCTCATGATTATACCGTCACCTCACAACTCCCCCACTTCACCCACCATGAACGAATGTTACTCCCACCACACACACACACACTTACAAAACATGTCAATACCCAATATACAATTAACAGACGAAAAAAAAATCGTTTATTAGAAATATATAATATCGTTTATAAGGCTAGCATTTTCTGATTTAAACATATATATATTATAAGTTTTTAAGGATTCAACTAATAAATAATTATGAATATAAAATAAAAAATGTCTCTTTCATTCTATATTTAAATTCTTCTATTGCAATAAAATATCCAAATTATCAAAACTTAAACAAAAAAGGAAAGATAATTATCAATAAAATTATTATTTTAATTTGAAATTATGATGTCAAATAAAAATTTGTGTCTAATTACAAAAGTTAGTTTAAAATTTTATAGTTGTCACTTATAAAATAAATGACAACTATAAAACTATAATTGTCATATATTCTAAGTGAGAGAAGATAGTATAATATATCACAAGATATTTTAACTAATGTGAGATAATATAATATATCATACTCTTTCACATTCAGACTTGTTTATATCACAATTTAAAATCTACATCGGTATATTAAAATCGAAACGAATCAAATTTCACAATATCATATATAAATTTAGATTTAACTAATTCTACAAATTAACTCACAAATTTAAAACTATCTAATGTTATATATAAAAATATATATTTCTTATTAATCTATGCAAAATAACACAATATAATAAAAGACTAATAAATAATTTACAATATAATAATTTCGATTGTGGGCTAATTAATCGAGGAAGATCTTAAATAGACTTTTTTGTGCGGTGGAAGACAATGGACGTTGAAATTTGCAGGCGATAATAAATAATTTATTTATTGATAAAATTTAATAACAAAGGGAGAAAAATAAGAGTGGGGAAAATGGTCCCCGGCATATATAATCCTCCCTTTGTATAGTAAAATTATCTAGTACGTAGTTCTCTGTCTCTATTAAATTAATGAGCTAAATTATTATTATTTTTATTTACATTATAAATACTTGTCGAGTTAAGAATGTTTATGATCTAGCTTTTATTATAATAATGTTATTATTTGGCGGTTCTCTTTTTTTTTTACCAATTGTGAAATCATATATAGAAATATGCACAAATATGTCTTTACAAATGTTATGATATACCAAATTATATATAACCTTATATTTATTTTTAATTTTATATGAACCATATAGTTTAGAATAATGAGATAATTAAAGAATTTTCACGCATTAAATTTTGTATGGTTTGCTGTCGAATTTTTTGTCATTGACTTAGAGTCATTCTTTTTTTTCTTTTTCGTAGAAATTCGTAACAAATGGAATTTTGGTGTAGTGTTATGGTAAGTTGTTCCAAATCGGCAAAAATATAAATTTTGAATTCATATATATATATATATATATATATGATACTGAGCAACTCTAAACTCTTGAATTAACTTTTGTGATTAGTTAGATCTAAACCCATATTTGACATGATATCGGAGTCAATTTCATCCCGATTTGAATATACCGATATTGAGCCTCCGATTGCGATGTACACGCTCTAGGATCGAACCTGAACATGAAAAGAAAAACTCATATATATAGTATTGAACAACCCTAAACTCTTAAACTAGATTTTGGGATTAGTTAGATCCAAATTCATATTTGACATACAAATTTGTATTACCATTTTATTATAAGCTATATTTTAGATACTGATATATGTAGAATTTGATAGCATATGAAATATATATTGATATGGAGGAAGAAATATATGCGAATTAGGTTTAACATATGTATATTTATAATCCAGTTTGATGCCAACATGCAACACTAAGAAATGAATAGTAGTAATGAAATAAATGCATAAGAATGAAAAGCATGGTAACCCAACATTAAATATAGATAAGTGATTTTCCAAAAAAAAAGAATAATTAAATCTTAACCCATGCTTAGGGCTAAGCCAATGAAAATAAGACATAATGTATTGAAAAGAATCAAATATTGGATACTCCTGTCCATAACATTAGAGACATTGTCTCTTTCACTCCTTTTTTTTTTCCTATATCTTATTGTCATTATTATTAACATCAAATCAAATCTTTAACTTTACTTAAACATGAAAAACAAAAACAAAACAAAAAAAATATACAAAAGGAAATAGAGAAAATAAACAAAAGAACAACTGCCTCTAAAACCATTGTCTGCCAGCAAAAAATTACCCTTTTCACATCTCTTCATAATTCGGAAACCAACAAAGAATGTCGACCCTTGTGGATGATTTGCTGTCCATTCAATATATATATATATATATATATAAATTATTGTTGATGTCGATAAAAGATTTTATTGGTAATTTCTTATTAATTGCTATATTAATAAGGAGCATCCATAAAAATGCTTATATGATGCATTAAATAAGCATTTAAAACCTCTATAATAATATCCAAATAATACAAATAAGATAAATCTATATAAATTCATAATAGGATATAAATATAGGACGAAAAACTATAACCTATAATCACCACCAAGATGAATACCACATTTATCTATTATGCTACTTGAATAAGAGTATAATTGCTAGGTTATATATATCATGTAACTAATAGGTATACTAATATGTTCCTCGATATAAATATGTTGTGAATTATTTGATAAAGAATAATTAGTATTTATAGGAGTGAAATTCTTTTATTTTAATTTTTTGGTGGATCCCATTAGGTGGGAAAAAAAAAAGGTGTTGGCTTTTGTTCTTCTAATTGATGGCAATGGGTAGAAAATCTGCTTTTCACTTTTCATCTCAGCTCCTAATAGATTTCCCATTTTGTTCCGTTGGTTCCTCTCTCTTGCCCGCTTCTTTGGTTTCGAAAAAATTATCAATTAATTTTTTTATAACCTTGGATTCACTAAATCTTTATCGAACCAAAAATATCATATAAAAATTTCATTCCGTTCGTTGCAGTTCGAAATTTAATGGAAAATATATAAGAATTAGAAAGAATATAAAATTGCGGAAATGTATCTTGATCCATCGAAGATATGGAAAAACTTCGGATTGAATTTTCTAATGAACAATTGTTCGACAATTGAGAGACCTTTTGTTTCTCCTCTTGTGAAACAAAATATTTTTATCTTTTGTCTATATGTTCATTGGATACCACAACCCATGTATGTATAGAAATACAACTTTAATATTTCTAATTTAACCCCTCAACAAATTGAAAATTACGAATTGTTTTCTACGTTTTTAATTCATAACAATTACACTCTTTAACCATATATTATTATACAATATCACTTTAGTTTTGGCTAATAAATAATGACACCGTACATTTAAATTATACATATATGGCCCTAAAAATCCTTACAAAATATAGGTATGCATCGATTATTCGATGAGATTATTATCGGTTTATTTAGCCGATAATAACGATTAGAAGGTAAAGAAAACTCGGTTAATATGGTTTAATAAAAGCATTTATCACTTCTACTACATATAGAAAAATTCAGAACAAAAGCACAGCACGTGCATACGATCTCGTGGAGAGAACAAAAAATTAATCTAACGTAGATTAACTAAATTAATCCACCCCCAATTCATTAACTAATCATATACTTAGCAATTAATTAATTAACAATTAACATAACCCGCCTCTTTTTTTTTTTGTTTATTTTATCGATTATTTTTGAAATTACACGATCAAACCACTAGCTATGGCTCGATTAGTGCTGAGATGTGTTGTTTCGTACACGGGAAGCTCCTCTCGGTACCTTTCGATCCCTATGGCTGAAAGATTATCCAATTCGAAGAGATCGGAGCTGGCGTAACTTGCGGCGTCGTCTTCGTCGCCGTCGCCGTCGTCGTCATCGTCTACGTCGCACGTAGTAGTCGCCGATAAGTCCTTGTTCTTCTGGTAAGTTCGCAGAAGATCCTTCGCTGCTTCTATAACGCGGCGGTTCTCCTCCATGACGTGGATTTCGAGTGCTTCGAAGTTGCGGTTGTGATTGTGGTTTACTTCGTTTTCGTACAGTCTCTTGTGACCACAGGGTCGTGAATCTTCGTCGAGGATTACGCTCACGGGGCAGAACCGTACCGATCTTTTTGTTTTTCCGCTAGACGATGGGGTTTTGCTTAAGCAGGATCTGGAGAAGGACGACGCGGAGGTGCACGTGGAGGATAACGTTTGTTCCGTTGCGGTAGTGGTGGCGGCGGTGGGAGTGGTGGTACTTACTTTCTTCAGCTTCTTGGCGTTACCGGCGGTGAAAAGCGAGTTTAGGAAGCTAGCGAGGCGGCCGCCGGGGGAAATCGGCTGCTTCACTTTCTTCAAGTCGCTGTAGATCTTCAACGCCTTTGATTTCGTCCTCAGAAAGCTTCCGTGCTCCTGTTTTGTGCCGTTCGGTTTCTGGACGCCGGAGCGATGAATCTGCGCCGGAGACCGCTCAAGCCTCTCGACGCTCGTTCGAATCGGTTTCGGTTGTCGCACCTCCATCGCTAGTTCACGGCCACGGCTTGCCGGCGGCGACCGCGACGATCTGGAGCGTGCGTAGAAGGAATCGGATTCAGACGAGGATAAACCACTGGAATCGGAGGAGCTGGAGCTGGAGTGCTTGAAGAAAACGGAATCCGTGGTCCTATGGCGAGCGGATCTTTCGAAATCAGCAGCAATGGAGCGGCGGTGGACGACGATTTTGTGGTCGTGTTGGTGATCAGAACCACGGTGGTGCTTGATGTTCGTCATAGAGTGGGAGGATGCGTCAGAGTCGTCAATGGAACGGTAGATTTGATCGAGGAGTGAAGAGGAGAAAGAAGGATGATCCGTTCGATTGCGGAAGCGATGTTGCGATGATCTGAAGGAGGAATTTGGTAAATCCCAAGGATCCATGGGAGAGATATATAGAAGGAATAGGGAATGATGGTGTTGGGAACGTGTGAAGAAAAGCTTGGGAACAGAGTAATGGAGGTCGAAATGATTGAGAGAGAGAGAGAGAGGAGAGAGAGAGAGTAATGAGAAGGAGAAGGGCACGCCTGCCTAAGAGGGAGGAGGAGGAGGAGAGTCTGTTTGAAGGAGTGTGTTTTAAAAAGAGCAAGGAGCAAGGGGACGAACGGGAGGGAGGTAATCATTGCCACGTGGCATTTTCGACAATATACCCCTTATTCTTTTTAAAATAATAATCATATAAACATATATAAATTATTCTATTTTCATAAATATAATCAAAATTTTATAAAAATATATCAACTGTATTCAAAATACTAAAATTTTATATCATTGTTTTTTAAATTAATTATAATACATGAAATATAATTTTTTTACCAAATTAACCATGACAGGTTAAATATACGTTTATATATATATTAATAATTTAATCTAAATTAATTATTATTATTTTAAACGAATAAAATAATGTATTATTAAAAATAGAAAAAATAACTATTAAATAATTATGATATTTTAAAATTTCTTTTTAAGTATAATACATATTAAAATAAAATAGTAATTTTTTATTTCATAATTACGCTTAATATTTTATGTAAAAATATACTATACATTTACGTTTTAATACAAAAATTAGTAATTTAAATATTTATCTTAAAATTTCTATATAACGCAAATGTTTACAGAGATTATCTTTTTCAAATTTTATAAAATTTTATAGAGTGCAAGATATTATATATTCGATTATTTATTTAGACGAAAAAAATGGTTATTTGGAGTTTTGTTTTGAATAAATAATTGTGGGATTTCAATCATTCGTTACAGAAATACTTTGCCTTTATTTTTATCACATGACATGACCCAAATATTAACATAATCGTTTCCCTACTTCAAAAGAACAAAAACAAAAAACAAAGAAATAAAAGTTGTTTCTCCTTCATGATATGATATGCATTTTTTTATTTTTCTTTTTTCTGTTATAAAAAAATTATTAGATTCTAAACAGCAAAACCAATATTGATATTGGGTCCATTACAGCTTTTGCATTTATTTATTTAAATTTATAAACAATTAGAAAATCTCGTGGGACTGTCCATTGTTTGAAACTCCAAAATATCAATCTCTCGCAATATGAAATATTTAGTATTAAATGTTTTTAGTTTCTGCATATAATTTAAATCTATAACTAAAGTTTGACATTTTAGTATCTTAACATTCACATTTTTTTACTTATTGGCACAACATTTTGTATTACCTAATATTTTCCAAAAAAAAAAAACGTTTACGTCTTCAGATTTCAATTATATCATCTATGTGAATTTTCAACATACCAAAACCTAAATTTGAATACTTCAATGTTTAATTTTCCATTCCTATATATATATATATATCATATTCCTTTTGACACATTGAAATTTTGGTTATGTTTGTTCATTATACTTTTCTTTATACAACAAAATTGGTTTAATTATGTTTATTCACGAGTAATCAAATAATTTCGAATCCAAATTTATATAACAAAAAAAATCTATCATTATCCACACATGTAGAAATTAAAGATAATGTATGCTAAAATTTTCAGATATTCATCCAATTTAATCCAATTTAAGATGTTATAATAAAAGAATAAAGAAAAATCAGTGGACAAATTTTCAAAGATGAAGAAAGAAAGAGGAAAAAATAAAGTGTTTTAGAAACCCGAAGATTTGCTTTGGAAATTATGTGTTGTGATTTGGAATATGATTTTAGAAGAAAACTTTAGAGAATGAACAGTCAATTAATGCGGCTATCTTTTTTTTTTCTATTAATGTTTCATGAACATTAATAATGTTGCAAACCACTAATGTTATAAGAATATTGTGCCAAATTATTAATCCCTTTATATATGTGTGTTATATTTAAATATTACATTTTGTTTCTAAATCAATTTATAAATATTTTAGGATATATATATATATTCAAAATATATAGTTTAATAGGTAAGTAAATGATACAATTTATTTTTCTCACCCTAAATTAGAGTTTAAATCGTATATAAATGTAAAGAACGGTAAGATGAGTTAATTTCCTCAGAAAAAATATAAAAAATATATTTATATTAATTGGTTAATCAAATTTATTATATATATATATACGTGGGATTGTATAATATGTTTAAAGGAAAATGTTTTAAAAATCTGATAAAATTTAGAAGCAGTCGTATTCATTTTCCTTTAATATTACTTTCATTTATCAAATGTGGAATGAACATAATAAATATGAATAAATAATGCATATATTCAAATTGATTCATTATTTGTACATATGAAAAAATATCATCGTAAAACTAGACATGAATAAAAAAAATAATATTTATATATACTGTTAATTATGGCTCCTAATTTAGGAGGACAAAACAGCAGGGAACCAACAGTATAATGACGATGATTTGACATAGAAAGCGGGATTAGGACATATAATTAAGACAAATCCCACTGTGAAATTATATTTAATTACAAGAGTGGGGTTTATTTTATGCAACTGATACAGTAAACATTGCCAATTTTACTGTATATATTAAATGTGACACAGCAGTCTATGAAAGCCACTAATTTTATTTATTACTAATTATATAAATTTAAACGGATAATGTTGACATAGCCTAATTTCACTGTGTAAAATAAATATTTAATTGCATTTTCCCCAAAATAACCCTTTATTTTTACCATTTTCGTTTTAAAAAACATTAAGTATCTCCAATTAATTTCACCTTTTCGTTGTCACTTAATCGAATATTATATATTAAATGTCACGAGGAAAAATTAATTTGTTATGAAACTCTTTTATTATTAGAGAAATTATATTTTTCTAATTTAATAATTAATCTTGTGCACTATTGTGTAACTAATATGTTAAATATGTATGTTAAATTTTTTGATGTACTATAAATTTAGTTAATACAATAATATAATATAAAGCACAATCATCATTCATATTAAAATTATCATAAATAAAAACAAGTAAACAATTTTATTTTAGTCTGATAAAGATACCGAATACCCAAAATTAAACTTAATGAAAATGTTTAATTTGGTATGTGGAGAATATATTAAAGTGTGGGATGTATTTGTACGAAAATATAAACAACACTAATAAATAAAAACAAACGTTCGCATGTGATGATATGAAAAGTTAAGTATGACATAAATTTAACTAACGAGGAGGATGTCAATATTATATTAACTTAATTTTGTAACTTTTAGCCGCAATATCTTTGTTACTATATATACATATATATATATATATATCCTCTATCGGGTTCCTAGCTCAATGTCCTAAGAACAATCATGATGACGATGAGTAAGATGATGGTACATACATATATAAAGAATATATAAAGTATGTATGTATGCACATATCATGTGTATATAATGTGGAAGCCATGTCATGCGTGTGTGTATATATACAATATATTTATTAAGTATATAATACTAATATATTTTTTTAGGGAAAATGGTTCAAATACCTCTCAACCCCGGCTTATTGGAATCCACATGAACCACTATATGTATCTCAAAACCCTTTCAATTAATGATATAATTATTCTAAAATGAACATGTCTCTAAATTTTCTAGAAATTTCCTATCTTATGTCAAATAGACGAATGATACGTCTACATTTTTTTAGTATAATGTTTATATTGTTAAATATATGTCCGAGTCTACTGTCTAGCTAATTTTAAAGGTAATTTTAGAGTTTAGGTGATCAAGTATCAGGATTGGTTCAACTAAAGAAGAGACCATGTACAGTAAAATCAAAATAGGTTCTTTTGAAACGAAATATTTGATATCAAAAAGTTTCTTTTATATACAATAAATATTTACAATATTCGTTTGGAAAGAGCTATTCTATTTGCATATTTTGAAACGAAATATTCTATCAAGCTTTTCACATCTAAATCCTCTAGGAAACTACTTTCAATTACCATTAAAACTAATCCATTCAACATTTATTGTCATATAGTGGTTCGTAAGTACGACTTTAATAATTTGAGCTTCGAAAAGCTTTTTTCTGCAGAAACAACATTAATGGGAATAGTCAATAAGATTCTATATGCAAGTATTGCATTTGGAAAACAATTATACCGTTTCAATATTCTAATAAGCAATTGTTCCTATCTTTTCATTTGGTAAAAATTCTTTAAGTAACTTTAACTCAACAAAAAGCTCATATCCATTTCTAGTCCTTTTTCTATTTCTACATATATCATATCACAAACTAACCAGAAGGATCAAACAAAAAAACTGATCCATCCGATTACGCAACAAAATAAAAAAGAAAGACGACGAGAGACCAGAAACATATACCAGCGAAATTGAAGATATCAGATGGCTGAAGCTCAGAAACCGAGAGAAAACAAAAATCGCTTGAATCCTCAAGCAAAAACCTTTGGAAGAGAAAAAAAAGAATTTATGGATTTCTTAAAAGGATTTTTTGGGAACCGTGAAAAGAGTTTCTAAATTTTTTAGAGGTAAAGATTTTTAGGAATAATAGGAAAATTTTCTGTATTTTTTAGAGTAACTATTAATTTTTTTTATAATAGGCCCTCAATGAGCTGAGGGCCCTGTTCCACAGCTCCTGTGGAATATGCTCACAACCGCCCCTGCCAAGTACCATATACATATGAATCTAAAGTTAATGTTTTAACCGATATGAGACAATTTTTTATATCACTCTCCTCACGTCCAGACTCGATCTTGGATCGTGGACATCGTAATCGAAGCCTCAACATCAATATATTTAAGTTGGGACCAACTAAACTCTAATATCATGTAAAATATGGAATTGGACCTAATTAATATAAAAAATTTAGGATTGTCTAATTTCATATATAAATCCAAAGTTTATATCTTAATTGATATGGGACAACTTATCATAATATATATATATATATATGCGAAGATTTTGTTGACTTAACATATGGAAGATGACACATTTTTTTAATCAATTAATTGAGTTGTACGTACATACATTGGATGTTCATGAAGAGGTAACGAAGAATTCAGGAATTATTAAGGGTTTCGGACCATTTTGCCTATAAATATCACGCACACACATTTATATATATAATTATAGACAAATATACATATATATACAAATATATATATATATATATTATACACACATACACTTATATACACACACGAGTGTGTGTATATATGTATATATGTATACACATATATGTAAATACGTGTTTATGAGTATACATATATGTATGTTTATATATGTATATATGTAGATATATGTGTATATAAATCTTTCTATGAATATATATATATGTACGCTTATACAGTTATATATGTATCTATATAACTATGCATTACATGTAAGTATACGCATGCATGGTTGTTACATGTAAGTATAATATATATGTGAATGTGTGTGTATATATTTATAATGTATCTACGTGTGTAGGTAAAATTGTTTTGAAATTACCCAAACATCTTTGAATTTTTCGGAATCTCCTAAATGAGATTAAATATCTCAAACTGTTCTAATTAAGGAAAATAATATAACATATGACATGAAATCTGTATCAAGTTAATAAAATTTATTTGTCATCACAGTGTCATATAATCACCATATCATGAGAAAAAAAAATAGAAGTTAAAATGGTCTGTAAATTCAATGTAAGATACGAAAATTTTGAAAAATTTAAAGGTGGTTATAAGGATTTCATAATATATTTTCATACTTGGTGATGATTTATTTTCGCATTGGGATGTGGAAAATTGAAATTTAAATATTTCCAAAAGGAATTTGGATAAAAAATATATGGTCTTAGAGCAAATATATTAGTTATTTTTCTACAGAAATGGAGATTGAATTAGATTTAACGAGGTAACATCTAAACTTGTAATTTTTTAATTTTGGATTATTAAAATATGCAAGATTTAAGGGGAGAGAGAGTAGAATGCATGTTCGAAAAGTTAATTAACGGTGCTCATTTGCATAATGATTACTCTCGTGGGCTAAAGATTAAGCTTTTTCTGGGTGGGACACTCTCTTAGTTATAATAATGATATTAAAAAAATTTAATAAATAAATTATTATTATTATTAATATTAACTACAATAATAGGTGATATGCAACAAAGAGGATAAGAAGATGAAAAAAATAACGAATATTAGAAGGAGGATAGTAGACAATCGTAGATGATGAAGATATTTATTGTCATTCGATAGATGGTGATAAGAGTTAAAATTAGGATTAAACTTGTGTTTAGGGTTTTTATTGATATAAAAATGTTGTTTATATATTTTTGAATCGTGCTAAATTCTATTTAAAATTTTGTGAATCGAATATGATAATGATATAATATCGATATATTTCTAAAAAACAAAAACAATTTATTAATTGGAAACGGCATTATTTTATAGTTAAACTGATATAATTTCAAAAATATTTAAGATGAAATTAAAAGTTAATGGTTTATGTATAATAAAAACTAACTTACATATATAAGTTTTAACAACTGACAAAAATTAAGTTGTTTGGGATTTCTAGAGTTTTTCCATCTTATTATATTTTATGTAATATTTTCGTTGTTTTTAATATATAATATATTTTTTTTAAAAGTAAAAATAATATAATGAAAAAGTAATACAGATTTGAGAAAAATAAGAGAGGAATTTATTTTTATAAAGTTGATTTCACAGTTCACACAATTGTAATCGATGAGCTTCGAATATATCATCGTCCCTTCGAATCCACGAAACTTGACACTCATAGCTTTTCTTTAGCCGGACCCATATATATATATATATATATATATTGCTTATACACTTTTACTATCCATTCTTAATATACACATTGCATGCCTTTGTATATACAACCAACCAACTATATATATGTATATATATGTATATGTGTGATCACATTGTATTCGTCATCTCACCATCGTACGTTAAAGATATTTTAAACAATTTTTTTTTGAGGATGTGTAATAATGTATGAATTGCATGTTCGTGTACATGTCACTTCCAATAAATTCTAAAACTTTGTCGGGAAAATATAGGTTTTGTAATATGACAACTAAATAAAGTTTCTATATAGAATACAAAATAAAAATTTAAAAATTCAAACAAATTTTTTTATAACCTTTTAATTTAAAAAATAATTATACATATTATTCATATTGTGTTATTTCACGTAACAAAAAATTTAAAATTTTTATAACCTTTCATATCATTGTTGTATAAATTTATATATAGAGAGAGAGAGGATGTCAGATAAAAATTTAAGTTTTGAGTTAGATCTAATTTCATTTGTCATATTATAATAATTTGATCCGTTTTGTATGTTAGATATATAGTTATGTTGTGCATAATTAAAGACTGAATATAAATATGTAAAAATATTATATTGTATATTATATCATAAATCAAAATAATTAAATATATAAGAGGTTAGACAAAAGTTTTTGAGTTAAATATTGATATGAATTAGATCTAATTTCATTTGTTATGTTATAAGAATTTGATCAATTTTAATTTAAATATTTAATTTAAACATTCGAATGTTGGATATATATCTATGATGTGTATAATTAAAGATTGAATATAAATGCGTAAAAATATTATATTGTATTATCTTATATTATTATATCATAAATCAAAATAAGTATATATAACTATTTTTATAAAACTAAACCGTTAAACTATTTTTGAATTAAATTTGATAAAATTCGTTTTCATCAAATAACTGTTTTTTATAAATAAAGTCGGAAGAGTTTGTGGTTATTACATTTAAATCAACACAAAAATGGTCAAAATGATGATGATAATATTAATATTCTCTTCAACACAAAGCAAAGGAAAAGGAAGTGGAAACAACAATGGAGGTGGTGGTGGATGAGGATGAATCCCTCCACTATCTCATCTTCCTCGGATTTGACACTTCACACCATACACATGGTTGAATTAATTTCAATTAATTTTACACTATTCGGTGATCAATTAAGTACAAGAAATTCCGTCCGGAAATGAGATTCGAGATCAATTAGGGATTAGTACGCGCCGTTCGCAAATGAGCGTCGTCAACCAATTTCCGTCCGCAAATACAAACGGTATATGTAGTCCGCAAACCGTCCGCAATTTTGGACGATATTGTTAGTCCGGAAATCGTCGCAAAACCCGACGATAGTAAAAAAAATAAAAAACAAAAAAATAAAAAACAAAAATTGAAATTAAATAAATAGTATTCATATAATATTAAAATAGTTCATACAATATTAAAATTATCCATTTACAAACTAGTAGGTGGTAATTGAGAATTATCATCGTCGTCATCATCATTGTTTTCGGCTGTATCTCAATTGATAGTGGGCATGTGTGCCTTCATCATTCTGAGCCACTGCTCATGTTCCCTTCTTGATCGTCCAACTTCTCTTTGTAGAGCGTTGAACTGTGAGTTTTGTTGTTCTAATTGTGCTTTCATCTCCGAGATTGCGTTTTGTAATTCCTCGTTCGCGGCCTTTTCCTTGCCTTTGGAGAACTCGCATGTTTTGATGACATTCCTCCAAGACCAAATAGACGACCTTTGTATGGTGTTACGTGCTACAAAAAATATTGACATTTAATTTAAATTTAAATTATTAATAAAAAAATTTATTGTAAAAATGTACTAAATTTGCCTCGAAATACATCTCGTTGTATTCTTCTTGAGAAAGAGTCGGTTGCGTC
>CM071867.1:1666171-1691132 GCA_036759665.1 Gynandropsis gynandra
ATCTACCCACGAACCGTCGGATTTTTTCTTGTGTGTACGTTCTAACAATTCCACGTACGACAGTTCACATCCTTTCTCTTTCGTCTAAAACAAATTTGATATTTTACGTATTAAACAAATATCACTCGTAATAAAACTTTAAAAAATTTTAAACCTTACCATATCTTCGTAAACCTCCGCGAAAGAGCGGGAACCAGCAGTATGCACACTTAACCCATATCCCGCTCTATCAGAACGACGGGATCGACTAGCGCGCTCACTTCTCTTCTTAAATTCAGGAGTCTCCCAATAAAGAAGCAACTGTTCCCAGACATTATCAGGGACCCAAACGGGTTTGATATGATTTTTATCATACTCTTTTTTCGTGTCGTATACAAGATTTTTCAGTCGATGTGCCGCATTCTTTTGAAATTCGGACTTTACTAGTCGGGTTTTGCAGGATTCCAATAAAATTTTTGCTAAAAATAATGATTTAATTATTTAGTTAAATATTATATTTAAGTTTAAAATTTATAATGAAATGAATATTTAAAAAATATACCACGAAAGATTTCCACCATCGTTCCTTTATTTCGGGATTGGTTCGCGTCCAGTTATAACATAGACGATCATAATCAGCTTTCATTATCTTTGTGATATGACGATTAAGCTGCTTACGACCAAACCTAAAAATAAAAGTAAATTAAAACTTGATACTTAATTAGTTACAAAATTAATTTAAAGTTAGTT
Organism: Gynandropsis gynandra; assembly: GCA_036759665.1. NCBI lineage: Eukaryota > Viridiplantae > Streptophyta > Magnoliopsida > Brassicales > Cleomaceae > Gynandropsis > Gynandropsis gynandra. Next base: position 1,666,901 of record CM071867.1, read on the forward strand.
TATACCAAAGTTCATCGGATTTTGCATCCGGATCTATACGAGGAAGTTTGCGTTTTCCTTGTCCATTGCTAAAAGCTCTTCAACTGTTGGTTCCTGATGCATCGGAGGCTCGTGATGCATCATCGGTTTGACCGGCGGTGGCATCTGCTGATAGAATGGATACGTCATATATTGTACCGATCCAGTCGGAGATAAATTCGGATTCATAAAATCCGAATATACTGGATCCGATTGTCTCTGATGTTTTGGACCATTAGCACTTTCTTCAGATGTTAAGCGGTTTCTGTTGTTACCGCCTCTTCCAACACGACGCGCCATGAATTAATTTTAATATAAAATTAAAACCACATATAATTTAATATATGTGTTTTTAATTTTAAAAAACACATATTTAAATTATACGAGACTTTACAATTTATGATTACCATAGTCCTTTCGTACATTTATGAGATGTACAAATTAATTGATGGTTACAATAATGTTTTAAGGATATAATCCTTGTTATTATTTTGTAGACATGAAACACATACATAATGCATCGATATTCTCATTTATGATTACCATACTCTTTTCGTACGTTTATGAGAGTTTATTAAATATTATAGACATATTTATGATATTCTTTTCGAAATCTCATTTTATACCTTGAATATATTATGCCAGATATAATTTATTGTATATTGATATATACTATAATGACGTTTTTGTATATCAAAGTTATATTTAATAACTTAATACACATATATATCATTTAGGCATTTAATTGAACAACTTATCTACATAAATATACCTTGGCGAAGCGATGGGTGGCGGATGGCTGACAGACGGGCGACGGGCGGCGGACCCTCGGCGGACAGGCCACAACATGTCATTCTATTCATTACATTGAAAGGATATTATACAAAATTTATCTTAAGGATATTATAAAAAGCATGAAAAAATATCACTTAAAGACTAGGGTGGACAATCCGGGTTTCAATTCCGATTTTATGAGTTCGATTCGGGTTTCTAGGCTTATAAAAAAATGAACTCGAATTGGAATTTTTTGTTTTTTGATCTGGGTTCATCGGGTTTCGATTCGAGTTTGGGTTTTGAAACATTGAACCCAAAAAACCCAAATTGTATTTTTGAGTTATTTGGATATTTTGGGGTTTTCGGATGTTTTGGATTGTTTAGGTACGAGTATTTCGGATTTTAGAACGGGTTCTACAGATTAATTAGATTTAGGGTGAATTTGGATAATTCCACTAGAAGAGCGGGAAAGGACGGATCAGTATAGAAGCGGGAAGGATGGACAAGAGCAGGCAAATGCATGAACCATGGACGATGAACAAGCACAACGGATGAAGATGGACTGTCAGAGAGAGACGACGAACTGCCACAGAGACGACGTACAGGCACGCAAACTATTTGCGGCAAATGCACGGGAGGAACAAGCACGCAAATACAGAGGGGAAACAGGCATGAGGAGGCACAACGATGAAGAACAGGAGGAACAAGTACGAAGAGATCCAACGACGATTAGGGTTTTAGGTAGGAGAGGAGACGTCGTTGGCGATTAGGTTTTAGGCAGTTGAGGAGGTGTCTTAAGCTAAGACAAACATAGAGAAGAAAATCCGAACAAATACAATGGTCGAACAATTATTGTGTAATGGCGTGAGAGTAAATTTGGGAAAATTCATGTGTAAAATCGCACTCGCGTGAAGAGATTTTGTGGCTTGACAATTTATTTTACAGGAAAAATAACAGATATTGTTAGATTATATATATATATATATTAGGGTTTATAATCGAATAAAGGATTAAATTTTGGACAGTAATTTGTTATAATTTCGAATTGAAAATAAATTAAACTAAGTTAACTCGTTAGGTTTCAAAAGGGCATGTGAGATATGAATTTATCCATGAAATTTTCTTACTCCAATTCTAGAATTCTAAAATACTATAATTTGAATTTTAAGTTATATTATCAAAATACTATTTAAAAAATAAATTTATTGAATATCAAATAAAATATTGAATACGTGAACATATTTTTTAATAAAAATATATTAATTTCATAAAAAATAAAATAATATATAATTATAATAATAGCATGTGATTTAATAATAATAATAATAATAATAATAATAATAATAATAATAATAATAATAATAATAATAATAATAATAATGTTGTATAAGTAAAGAACGAACAAAAGAAGTAGATAATGGGGTAAAGAGAAGATATGAAATGGAGTGTAATTCTTATTCAAGAGTGAATTTTTGTGTACAATACAAAGGAAAATGTCTTTATTTATAGGCTTACATAGGAAGATCAAAGGACATGAATAGAAGATAATAATGTATTTATCATTGACATTAATGCAATACATGAATGTAAATTTATTGGTCAAAATACACATTCATTGTGTACAATTAATTTATAATACTCCCTCTTGAATGTGTTTTTCAGTAGAGATCATATACAATAAAATACTTCCTCGTTGAAAACCTTTACCAATAAAACCTAGTAGGAAAAATTTAGTAAAGAAAAAAAGAGTGCAGCGGCATATTTTTCTCCCCCTGAGAGGATCATTGCTTGAGATTTGAACATTCCAATCATATGAATCATCTTCTCAAATGCTCTTGTAGGAAGAGCTTTAGTGAATAAATCGATCGGATTCTCACTTGATTTGATTTGTAGAACATTTATCTCGCCCTCCTTTTGAAGATCGTGAAAAATTTGGGTGATATATGCGTTGTCATATCACCTTTGATGTAACCATCAGATAATTGAGCAATACACGCAATATAATCTTCAAATAAAGTTGTCAGGATATTTTTATCTATTGGAAAACCACATGTTTGCTGAATATATTGCGATAAAGATCTCAACCAAACACACTCACGACTTGCCTCATAAATTGTAAGTATCTCTACGTGATTTGATGAAGTTGCTACCAAAGTTTGTTTCGTAGAACGCCATGAGATTACAGTTCCACCACAAGTGAAAATATATCCAGATTGAGACCAGATTTTATGTGGATCTGATAAATATCCCGCATCGGCATAACCAACTAAATCTCCTTTTGACGAATTATTATAATATAAGCCCATGTCGATGGTACCTCGAAGATATCGAGATATATGTTTCACACCGTTCCAATGTCTTCGAGTTGGCGTAGAACAATATCTTGCCAATAAACTTACAACAGAAGGTATATTCGGACGTGTATTATTAGCAAGATACATTAGTGCTCCAATAGCACTACGATATGGTACTTCGGGATCAAGTGTTTCCTCGCTTTCTTCACATGGTTTAAATACATCTTTATGAATATCTAATGATCTCATAACCATTGGTGTACTTAAAGGGTGTGATTTATCCATGTAAAACCTTTTAAGTATCTTTTCTATATAAGAGTTTTGATGCAAAAATATCTCATTTTTAAGATGCTCAATTTGAAGACCTAAACAAAATTTTGTTTTCCCAAGGTCAAATTCTTTCTTTAAGCATTACATAGCTTGCGATAACTCTTCCAAAGTTCCAATTATATTTAAGTCATCAACATTACCCACAATTAGAACAAACTTTGAGTTTGAATCTTTAATGAAACACATGGACATATAGGATCATTTTTATATCCTTATTTTATCAAACAATCATTCAAGAGGTTGTACCACATTCGTCCGGATTGTTTCAACCCATACAAAAATTTGTTGAGCTGGGAATTTGGGTAAAACCTTGAGCGACAAGTCTTGCTTTGTATCGAACAATTTCATTTTGTTCGTTTCCCTTTCGTACAAAGACCCATTTATTATCCACAGGTTAAATTCCTTTCGGTGTTTGGATTATTGGTCCGAAAATTCCTCGTTTTTCAAACAATTCTATTTCAGACTTGACTACCTCTTTCCATTTTGGTCAATCAGTTCTACTTCTACACTCTTCAAAAGAGGTAGGTTCATGATCCTCATTTTCTTTTGTTATATCATGCGCTATGTTATAAACAAAAATATCATCGACGATTGTATTGTCTCGGTTCCAAAATTTTCCCGTATTGATATAATTAATCGAGATCTCTTCATTCTCATTAGGTACATGTTTCTCTTCATCATTAATTATATCTACGGTCTCTTCAGGAGAGACATCCTTGTTTTGACCATCATGACAATTTGCTCCTTTTCTTTTTCGAAGATGTTTATCTTTAGAACCAAGTGGTCTACCACGTTTCAAGCGTGTCTTAGACTCACTAGCAATTTTTCCTTCTGGGATTTCAATTCTTATCGGAGCATTTACAGCTGGAATATGAGATTTTGTAACTCTATCATGGTTAGCAAATGCGTCTGGCAATTGATTTGCTATACCTTGTAAATGTATTATCTTTTGAACTTCTAGTTCATTTTCTTTTGTTTGAGGATCTAAACATTTTAATGATAATACATTCCATGATATTTTCTTTTCCAATTGTTTGTTTTCTCCCCCTAATGTTGGGAATAATGATTCGCCAAAATGACAATTTGCAAATCTTGCAGTAAATATGTCTCATGTCATTGGTTCAATATATTTAATTATCGAAGGAGATTCATACCCAATATAGATTCTCATCCTCCTTTGAGGTCCCATTTTTGTTCGTTGTAGTGGATTAATTGGGACATATATTGCGCATCCAAAAATACGCAAATGAGAAATATTTGGCTCATAGTCATGAACCAATTGTTAGGGGGAATGTTCATTATAACTAGTTGGTCGGATGTGTATTAGTTGCGCTGCATGCAAAACTGCATGTCCCCATGCCCAAACGGGAAGATTAGATTTCATAAGCAATGGTCTTGCAATACATTGGATTCATTTTATAAAAGATTCTGCAAGACTGTTCTGAGTACGAATATATGGTACATGATGTTCTGAGTATGAACATATGGTACATGATTGTGATATAAATTCACCAGCATTATCCAAGCGAATTATTTTTATTAGATAATCAGGGAAATTTGCCCGTAATCGTATTATTTATGCAAGCAATCTTGAAAAAGCTAAATTACGAGATGATAATAAGCACACATGTGACCATCTAGTTGATTCATCAATTATTACCATGAAATATCTAAATGAGCCACACTGTGGGTGAATCGAGCCACAAATATCAACATGTATTCATTCAAAAAATGATAATGTTTCATACTTTATTTTAGCTGGTGAGGGTCTTATTATCAGTTTCCCTTTTGAACATGCAACACAAGAAAATTTATAAGTTTGAAAAATCTTCTGGTTTTTCAACAAGTGACCACATGAATTCTTAATAATTTTTCGCATCATTGTTGCACCAGGATGACCTAACCGGTCATGTCAAATCTTAAAATAATTCGCAAACTTCTGGTTTGCATCAGTAAACTTATGGTTATGTTATATGATTCGATCATTCTTATATATGTATATATAATCCCGATGAGAAAGTGGATAAATTTTCCAACACACACTTTCTGCCCATCTCAACTGAAGTAATATAAAGATATTCAACGCCTTTTTCAATCATTGTTTCAATATGCATTCATACGGATATCCTTAAAACTTAACAAATTTCTTGAGGACTTGAGCGAAAATAAGGTATTTTCGATAACTATTTTTTTGCCTTAGGCATAATAAAACTTGCTCTTCCGGAGCCTTCAATAATATGTGTGCAATCTGATATAGTGTGGACATGTGTTTGATCATTTATCAAATTCAAAAAATATTTCTTTTCTTTAATAATTGTGTGTGTTGTAGTGCTGTCTGCAAGACATATATTCACATCTTGGATCTTGTATTATACATAAGTTTCCTTTGAAAAAGAAATAATAAATATAAAAAATAGTAAGGACTTGCAATAGCATGGGTTCATAAGAGAAAAATGACATAATTTATAATAAAACTAAATACAAAAACATAATTCAAACTAAAAATTAAAGAAAAACATACATCATAAAAAAAGATATCATCATCGTTATTCATTATTGCTAGATGAAAACGAAAAACATAGATTTTTTGTCTCTTGATCACTTCTTCTCACTTCCATAATAAGAAAATCGGCAACATCGAGGTGCATTAGCTTATTAAGGCCTTCAGTAAAATTGTTTGAGTCCTCAGCAATAAAGTTAACTTCAACATTTTCCTTTTATTCTTCAACGATTCCTGATAAAGATCAACAAGATGCTTGGGAATACGACAAACACGTGACCAATGTCCATGCATCCCACATCGGTGGCACATACTTTTATTCATACCACCATCATTGTGGTTGCTTCGACTACCATGGAAAAAATCTCTTCCTTTTCCTCGTCCACGTCCACGTCCATGTTCACAGTCGTGTTAATTGTTGATTGCATCATATTCGCTTCAAGGAATGGAGCAGAGTCAGTGGGACGAGACTCGTGATTTTTTATTAGTAGCTCATTGTTTTGCTCAGCAACAAGAAGACAAGAGACTAGATATCTATATTTAGTAAATTCTTTCTCACGATATTGCTGCTGCAAGAGCTCATTAGATGCATGAAATGTAGATAACGTTTTCTGAGTTATATTCACTAACTGTTTTAAAGTCTTGGAAGCGAAGATTCATCCATTCATAGCGTGGTTTTGGAAGAATCACAGTTTTTGATGATCGTACCTTTTTTTTCAACATCTCCAAAGATCTGCAGTATCTTTGATTGTGAGGTACTCTCTTTTTAGTCCATCATGAAGATGATGGCGAAGAAAAATAATGGCTTTCGCCTTATCTTGATTCGATGAACTGTTTGAAATGTCAATTATCTCTTTGAGATTCTTAGCATCCAAGTGAATTTCCGCATCCAGCATCCATGATAAATAGTTTTTACCGGATAAGTCAAGAACCTCAAACTCGAGTTTGATAAGTTTTGACATCGTAAACTATATAAAAATAAAAAAAAGTAATAATTAGATACAATTAGATCAAGTTATAACATTTCTGACACACAAGTTCCATATAAATGATGAGGGTAGAGCATACTTGGTTATAGAGATCTTAATATTATAAATAAATATATATACTATATACATTTATATATATGATTGACATGATAACGTGTTGTGAAAGTAAAGAACGAACAAGAGAAGTAGACAATGGAATAAAGAGAAGATATGAAAGGGAGAGTATTTCTTATTCAAGAGTGAATTGTTGTGTGTACAATACAAAAGAAAATGCCTCTATATATAGGCTTACATAGAAAAATCAAAGGACATGAATAAGAAGATAAGAATGTATTTATCATTGACATGAATGTAAATTTATTGGTCAAAATACGCATTCATTGTGTACAATTCATTTATAATATATAACATATAATTTGCATGCGATTTTGTATTCAGCTCGCGAACCAACTCATCAGTCCACGAATGAACTTACTTAAAGTCTAATTTGTTTTTGCTCAATTTTCCAACTCGTTTTTTTAAATGAACTGAAAAATATTTATCTCGACTCGCTTAAATATGATCCGAATTAGAATTGATTGACGAATCGATAATCTAGTTTACACCTCTAATATTTAATAATATCACGAAAAATATCTTATTACAATAAATTTTATCTCTTAATAAAAAATACTAAACAAAATGTAAACAAATATTTGTATCTAATCATAACCAGAAATAGAAAAAAAAGAAGACAATAACCTAACATGGCCTTGTGTGCACAGTCTCCTATTTAAGAGAAGGACCCTTGTCCTTATTATAACTTTGTTTTCAACTCATTGAGAGTGATGAACCAAACATGTGGACATTAAACTTGAAAACATTTTATATATAGTGATTAAATTATTTTCATTTTTATTTTTGTTTAAATACATGCAATTTTACTAAAAATCTTAAATAATATACTCAACTGTACTAAAAAACCGTATATATTTATGATGAATTTTAATAAAATTATGTATTTTTGAACGATAACTATAAAATTATATGTCATGCTATTTTAATATGGTTTTCAATAAAAAAAAGAATTTTGTCTAATAGACTTCAATTTGGTTGGAAGTGGGACATCTAACCTAAGTCCTTGTGATTGATGAACCCTAGTTCCTAGGTATCTTCTTTATACCTCACTCTTTCTACAAAACAAAATATTTTTGAAAATTCAGATTTATAACTTGAAAAATACTCACTTTCCAGCTAAAACTTCTTAGCAAACTCTGGTTCACAATCATTTTTCATATAGAATTTTATTCAGTTTTAAATATTTGTTTAAATCCACCCATATTTTAGTATAATTTGATTGAAATAACATATGCCGAATAATAATAATAATAATAATAATAATAATAATAATAATAATAATAATAATAAAGAAACTTTCTTAAAAGTTAAAACACATGACTTTATTTAAAAAAATTATATATAAATTATAATAATTATTGTCGAATTAACCTATAAGTATATATCAAACCAACGTACCCATATAATAATCCATACAAAAATATATATATATATATATAAGGACAAGGAACAAAATTTGTTCTTTTTATAGTTCTAATAATTTGCAACAATTGACACTTTTAAACAAATTAATATACTTCTATAAAAATTTCTCAATAACAATTATTATATTTCACGTGTTTTTTCTCTCATTCCACATTAAATTGACACCAAAACAGGTGAAAAAAAAAGGAGAGTTAGTTACTTAATCCAAATCATTGAAGGCAAGAAACTCAATAGAAGTAATCATTTCAAGTAAACTTCAACTACTTAAAACTAAACTAAATTGAAAGTCCGTACAAATTAGGCTTTAAGCAAACATATAGGCACTTGATTTAGTTCTATTAATTTCCTCATAATTACATTGTACAATTGCCAGGCTATGCAACAACTTACAACTACAACAACAAAATCAATTAGATAATCAACAACAAAATAGTAAAATCAATGAGATAATCATAATCAATTAGATAATCAAAATCTCAAACACATTTTCAGTCCAATTGCATTACAATGATTAAAAAAATGGATCAAATTCTCAATGAAGGCACAGAAAAAAGTCTAAGTCAAGCTCAAGAACCAATGTTCTTTATGAAAGAAAAAAAAACATAAGGGTAATAAAGGGTATGAAAGATAGGCAAAAGAAGAATATAGATGTTGGAGATCCCAAGAAAGAAAAAAGCATACAAAAGGCATAAAAAGAGGACACAAGACTTAAATTCTGTCACTCAAAACCACATCCCATGAAGCCATTCATGGGCAAAAAAAGCAAAGCAAAGCATTATTTCTAGAGATTCTAAAAGAGGAACAAAACTGAAACACCATCACATGCATTGTAAGGATTTACCCATCTAAGCTTTTTCTCAATATTTTCACTCAAATCAAACCAAATCTATCTAAGTAAAACTCATCCCAAATGCTAATTTATACCAGAGGGTGTCAAAGGGCTCTTATAAAACCAAACTAGAGTCTATTTCAACCCATGTAGAACTTCCTAATTGGTTTGTGAATAGGGGTGTAAAATGAGCTGACTCGGCTCAGCTCGCCAAAAAACGAGCTGGCTCAGTTCGGCTCGTTTTTTAAACGAACTGGAAAAGACCAGCTCAGTTCGGCTCGCCTCTAGCTCGCCAAAAAACGAGCTGGCTCGTGGACCAAACTATTTAATTATTTTGAATTAGTTGTAATATCATATATCAAAAACATATCAAACGAACCAAATAAAATATCGAAAATATGAAAACATTAATTCAAACGTAATGTTATAAAATATCATTGTACCAAACAAAAAGTAAACTTCTCGAATAAAAAGTATAAAATATCATTGTACTAAATTCGACCGCTCGTAACTTTACTAATTTTTTTCTTTATTTTGTTATATTGATTATTAGAAAAAGGAAAAATACATTATAATAGTATACTATGTTTAAACAATATATTATGTTTTATTAAATGCAATATTATATATGATATAAAAAAAGAAAATATGTTATTTTTACATGATTTTGTTTCAGCTCGCGAGCCAGCTCGTCTAAGCTCAGACCCGCGAGCCGGCAGCTCATTTTACACCCCTACTTGTGAATCGTAAAAGAATTCTACGTTAAGGCAATGGTTCGAGTAAAGAAAGTTACCTGGTCATGAGAACTAGAAGACGGTACATCTATGCCAGCTCTTGATACCTGAAACTGCATCTGTAAGAGAAGAAAGATTCTGGAGAACAGTCATTTGTGGAGAGTTTATCAAAACTTAAAACACATTTATGCATTGAATTAAGATGATAAACAAAGTTTGATTAAGCGTTTCACAAGGAGATTCAAATACTTTCTTTAGCTATAATGAACTCCATTAGACAAGTAAACAAGTTAGAATTTGTTCAGAAATTTGTTGGCCAATTGAGATGTCCAAGTTGAGGTTGCTGGTAAGTACCCACTTGAGCCGCAGGAGGAGAGGGGGCAACCCCAACTCCAACATTACTACCCATTCCAGGTCCCATATGGTGTGGACCCGCCATTGCACCTGGCTGAGACGGGTGAAAAACGCCCTGAAATTGCATATGAGATGATTGGGCCGCAGCAGCAGCAGCAGCAGCGTTGAAGGACGGATGGCCTGTATGGTTTGGTAAATATGCACCATGAGGTGTTTGTCCGACAACGTTATAATAAGGTGGAGATTGTAGACCCGTAAGATCTCTTGGATTTTGCATCCAAATTTCAGAACTCTCAGCCTGTTATCAAAAACGATAAAAAAAGTTTATCAAGCAAACCCATTGAATTGTAAAAAGAAACACACTCGTCCTTACCTGAGGATTTGGGACATAGATATTTCCATCTTTGTACTTCATACGAGACGAATCTTCAAGTCCAGCAGCGTTACCAACTACGTTAGGTGAATTAATTGGATACCCGTTAACATTGTTGAAACCCCCAAACCCTGTAGGACCACCAGTTGGGACTGGCTTATATTGTTGGATTCCATACTTGACGCCATTTGCACCAATATGAGAACTGCCTCCAGGCATAAGCACATAACTGTTGGCATTCGAAGGGTGTGTATATGCGGCTGGATTACCAGAGTATCCTTGTATGGGCATTTGGGGAACATACACCTGAGGGAGGAACTGACGGTAGGGCATAAGATTTGGAAAATGTGGAACATGAACCTGTGGGTAAATCTGTGCCATCTGAGCTTGTTGCTGCTGCTGCAACATGGGAATTGTGGAAGCAGCGACATTGGTGATGTGTGTATTAAACGCCTGCGGCATGAGTAAAATGACATGAGTAATGTCCAATGTTATCAGGTCCATGTGGCTATTCTAACTGATATAAAAATGAAACAGAGTCTAAGCTGTTGAACCGACTCGTTTAGATAAACCAGTAACAACACACGGAAAAAACTACCTCTTGTGGAGATGGTAATCCTTGACCTCGCACGTTTTCGTCCATCGAAGGTCGGAAGTATGGAAAATCATAACCAGCCTGGGGATCATATGGTTGCTAAACATGAAAATACACAAAATGAGATCAATCCAAAAGCATTGCCGAAAACTGTTGTAATAACAAGATAAGTTGCAATTACAAGATAAACTCACCGAAAAATTAGACAGTTCAGGAGTATCTTGCTGCTGTTTGGACTCTGATGAAGAACAAGGTGGACCATTTCCACTGAGCAATTCAATCCCTGCATACCCATCCAAGTTCTGAGAGGTTCTAGAGTCCTCTTTTTGTTCAGGAAACTGTTGCTCTGATGATGTTAGTGGAGAACCAGATCCTGAATTTCTGACTTGATCATCCAGCACATTTACAGGCTTGGTGCTATGATTTGAAGCCTCGGGAGGAGTTTCATCTTTGCGCTCTTCTGACAAGCCTGCTTCTTGGATTCCCGATGCTGCATTCCCCGAAGAATCAATCTCGAGCACAAAGCTACCGAAAGTTAACTGACACCGATCAGTCTCTGCGACACGGATATGTTCCGCAATGATGACATTCTGACTTTCGCTGACTTTAACATGTGAAAGTTTATCTTGCAACTTATCCGCTTCTGATTCAAGGTTGATAGAATTATTAACGGGAGCAACAGATGATTCTTTAGGGTTTCCAATTGCACCAGTATTCTTCCCAGCATGTTTCTGGGTTGATTTAGGCTTCCATTCCTTGTTCTGTAAGACTGCAGCATGAAAGACGGGTCATCAAGCATACCGCAGTATAAAGTATCCATAGTCATGAGAAATGATCTTGCAACTGCTTTTTCAACAGATGAATATAAAACAAAAACGGAAAAGAATGCCTCATTGGTATGTAGAAGAGATTATTAAAATAGATCTTTTTACTTAATATGTAATTGGTTCCTATTTTTCTTTTTGAAAAAAAAAACATGATGAAAGAAATGGGGACTTCATTTTATTATCTGTAATATTGTTGCAAAGAATCAAGAAAGGTTCCTTGAAATACTATACTTACAATCAATTTACTTCATCAATACGCATAGATATATGTAGAAAATTACCTTTTGAATGACCACTACCTTGATGCTGTGTTTTAACATGTTGGCTGCCTCTGTTACCGTGATGACCATTCAAGAAAGATCTATTACTGGCTGCACCACTAGGCATAACAGACTCATGTCCAGTAGTAGTTTGATTGAGTTGATCAATCTTTGAAATTGGGGAAAATGGACGATACGCTTGTGGAGGAGCCCCATCTTTTCTCAGAGGTGAACCTGAAAAAGATCCAGAATGTGCTGCTGATGTATCTTTGATAACATTTTCTGAAGATTTTCCAGCAGAACTTCCACGCCTAACTTCACGTTTGATAGCTCCAATGGGTGATGATCGAGAATCAGGAGATGGCACATGAACTGGATCTGTGGAAGATGAGTATACCCCAACAACGGAATTGCTTGATGACAAAGTTGCATCTTGTGCTATTTGCTTTTCCTTAGAATGATCTTTCCTGTTAGGACCATGCAACGGAGCATCACCGCCAGTCTGACTATATCGTGTAGTAACTGATACGTTAGAAACATTAATGGAATCTTGATCACCACAAGGCTGCTGATTGCCTGAGCCACCTGCTGAGCTGGCACATCATAAGAAAAGAAAATCACTATTGCATTGCATATTCCACATAATATGCAAAAGGACTTTGCTGAAAACTCGAGAAGCAAATTCATTTCTAATCCCAACAAGTTCTCTCCCGAAGAGGTAAGAAATATTTTCTCTAGGACGGCTCTGAGGCACTAACATGAACAACATACTTATCTCTTCCCCACTTCACAGTATACATTGCCAAACATCAAGCTCATTCCTATTCGAGAGAATCCTCATCTCAAATCTCACAGCATCTATTCTAGGAACTTTCTATTGAGGTAACATTGAAAATCTTGGAACGATAACTTCGGCAATTTCACAGATATGAGCAATATAACAAGCATATGCTATATAAGATTGAGGTATAATAAGAATATCACTAGGGTAGAAATAATACCCATTTTCATTCACATTGGCTGGCACTTTCTCATTGTTTGATGCAAGAGACCGAGCAGAAGAGTGCTTCAATTCCTTATCCACATTCAGATTAGACCTGTTGTCTCTAACAACACGAAACTCTCTGTTGGTTCCTGCACTAGCAATAAACTAACAATCAACTCACAAAATCGAGAAATGCAAAGTAAGTAGATAAATATAATTGGTAGATCTTATAAAAATTAAAACCCTAAACCATTACAATAATGTGAAAACTAATTAAAATCCATACAGATTGTAAGCATAACAGGCATAGCATACAGATCATGTTCCTTGAGCAGAATGATTTGTTCGTTACAAGACGACAATTTCATATAGCTAAACAAGTAGGTCCAAGAAAAAACAGTCCTATTACACGTTTATTCGTATACATAATAGGAAACTATGAATAAAACAAGTAAAAGGACTTCGACACAAGCATACAAAGGAAAATGATACTTGAAAAAACATAGTATGGAGTTACCAGCAGCAGAATTCCGGCGAGATGCATTTGGAGGAGCACTGCGGGGAATAGAACGACTATAGCCTCCCCTATGAAAACTGTGTTTAGGTTGTGTCTGAAACTTGACTTCTCTGGCAACATCGTCAGAGGGATTTGTTCTACTGGCTGGACCAACAAATACCGCATCCTAGACCAAACGTATATGCATTAAGAAACACATTGTTATACAGAACAGAGATTCAACCCCCCCCTTTTCACAGGACCAATATCTCAAGAATCTGGTCTCCAAATGAACCAAAACATAGTAAAAAGAGAGAGATTATCATTCAAAATATGTGATCCTAGACCAATCATATATGCATTAAGAAACACATTGTTATACAGAACAGAGATTCAACCCCCCCTTTTCACAGGACCAATATCTCAAGAATCTGGTCTCCTAATGAACCAAAACATAGTAAAAATCGAGAGATTATCTTTCAAAATATGTGATCCTAGACCAATCGTATATGCATTAAGAAACACATTGTTATACAGAACAGAGATTCAACCCCCCCTTTTCACAGGACCAATATCTCAAGAATCTGGTCTCCAAATGAACCAAAACATAGTAAAAAGAGAGAGATTATCATTCAAAATATGTGATCCTAGACCAATCGTATATGCATTAAGAAACACATTGTTATAAGGAACAGAGATTCAACCCCCCTTTTCACAGGACCAATATCTCAAGAATCTGGTCTCCAAATGAACCAAAACATAGTAAAAAGCGAGAGATTATCTTTCAAAATATGTAATATATTGCGCCATCCCCAAACTCAACGGAAACAGCACAATGATCGAATTTTCTAATGAGTGAAGATTTGATGATTGACTTAAAAAGTGTAATGCAGCAAGAGATCCTAGAGTCATTAGACCTGCAACTACTTCAACTAAAACTATAAACACTTCCGTCACTACCATCACCTTCCCTCATTTGTGCAGCCACAAAAAGAAAAGCGAGACCATAGTAAAAACTCTTCAGCCCGTGATAATTTTGCGGAATTACCTCTTTCTTTCTGTCCCTTCTTCGCTTCACCTCGTGGAAAGGATCTGAGCCAAAGAGAGGAGCTTTAAAAGCAAAAAATTGAAGTATACTCTAAGTCAAAAGAAAAAGAAAACCATTTATTATAAACAAACAAAACAGCAAATCGCATAGCAGAAAAGAAAATGAAACCATAGCCAAACTCACAACAATAAATTTTGAGAACCACCAAAAAAAACATTATTCCGTGTAGATGACAATACAGAATTCCAGAAAGTAAGACAATATTTTCTCTATGAACATCCACATGACAAAACATGATCCCCAGAAGTCCGCAAAACAAAACAACACATTATTTAAATACACCAAAAAAACTTTTCAAAAATTTTCCTTCCTACAAGCAGAAAACTTCGAACTGAAGACTGTAAATGGCACAGACAATGACAAGATGCTGCAGCATTCATTGTGATGAAAATAAGACACCAGAGGACAACCAGGGAAACAAATAATAGGTCGGAAGAAAAGGAAACCCTAGCTTTTGTGAAAGCAGAAAGGATAACAGAGTGAGAGAAAGAGAGAGCGAGACCTTGAAGAAGCAACTTCTGCGTAGTCTCGTCAGCGTCCATGTTAGCTTCCTTCAAGGCGGCGTAGATATCGGCGTCAGAATGATTACCCACAATTTCCTTTATCGACTGAATCGTCTTTCTCACTCCGTCGTCTATTACCGTAGCCGGAATACCACTGGTTCTCGAACCGCCCACCATCTCCGACCAGAAACACCGTCGGATCGAAAATTTCAGAGGGAAAGCCCCAAAAACACCAGACGACAACCGAATGGAGAATCGGAGAAAGGGGTTTAGGATTGGGAAAAGTAGAGATGTCAAGAATTGGGGTCTTAAACCCTAAAGTGAAATAGGGAACTAGGGTTTCGTATTGTGTTCACAGGAGAAGAAGAAGAGGGAACGGCTTAAAGAGAGGAGAGAAGTAGGGGTTTGGAAAACCGAGGGTTTTTCTCACGCGTGGATGACTGAGACATTTTGTTCAAACTGTGATAAAATTCAGTCTAAATTACCTTTTAACCCTTTGAATTTCCGATCGAGATGAATATAAGAAGAAATTCAGTAAATTTGCTTTAATATCCCCTAAAATGGATCATAATTTTATGAAAATTTATGGATTAACGTTGTTAATTTTAATTATATAGATTTAATTTATTCTATTAATTAATATATAATTTTAAAAAAGTCTTCATCACATCAATTAAAAATGTAACAAAAATGAAAAAAAAAATACTAAACGTAGAAAATGAATCAAAATGAAAAATATAAATCATTGGCTGCTAATTGCATTATAATAATTTAATTGAATAATAAGATCATTTTATAATTATGTTACATAATAAGTTAAAATATTTACTAAAATTAAAATTATATGATATCATTTGGCCCATCCGGTCCGAACCCGACCCGAATTTGTGTTGGCCCAGTAAAAATGGGCTCGGACTCGGCGTGACCCGATTTAAACAGGTCGTAAATTCTCGGCCCGCGATCCGGTCGAGCGGGCTTCGAACAACCCATGGCTAATGGACACTGGACGATGAAAACAAAGACTGAAGCACAGAACGTATCGACACGAGCGGGGCAAGGTCGAAGTAGAAAAGATGAAGATGAAGCGCGAAGTATAGAAGATGAAGACGAAGCAGAGAAGGCTCAGCAAGGGCACTGGAAGATGAAAACGAAAACCGAAGTAGAGAACGCTCAGCAAGGGCACGAACGGGGCGAGCTCGAAACAGAGAAGATGAAGATGAAGACCGAAGCAGAGAACGCTTAGTAAGGGCAGGAAGGAGAATAGCTCGAGATGCTGCCCGAAGGATGATAGGAGATGTTGAACATACATAAAACAAAACCGAAGGAAGGAGAAGAGAAAGTACATAGAACAGAATCGAAGGAGGAGATACTTAAGTTTTTTTTTAAAATGGTTGTGTTACATTCGGGCCTTATATTTTTAGGCCGGAGCCCGCTGATTTTCGGGCGGACTTCGGGTGGATCCGTGGGCCAAACTGGATTTTGACAACCTTATATATGCGTGGTGTTGGACAATTCTAAAGTCTTGAACTATTTTTTAATTACTTAGACCCAAACTCATATTTCACATGGTATCAGATTCGTCTATACCGTTGTTGGACCCTGATTTGAATCGTGTTCACGTTCCAAAACCGAGTCTGTGCCTGAAAGGAAATGTTGTGATGTATTATTCCATATCGGCTAAAACATGAACCTCGATCTCATATATATAGTATTTGACAACCCTAAACTTTTGAACTAATTTTAAAAATTAGTTAGACCCAAACATAATATTTTCTAAAATCATGAAATTCATGCCAACAATGCTTTAAAACCAAAATGTAACTCTAACAAAATACATAACAAAAGATAACGGTAATAGAAATGATAATATCCAGCCAAATTATAATTACTTGCTATATATATATATATATTAAAATAGAAAAAAAAGAAAGAAAAAAAAGACGGATGCTACAGAATCACCAAGTGAAGAGTTGCATTGCATATGAAAAACTTAAAAGGGGAACTAAGTTAGGTCTATGTGTAGCTTTGAGTTAATAAAGGAAGTGAAGTGGTAGTAGTAATAGTAATAGTAGTAAGAATCACAAGTATTGCTGTTGTATCCGAGCTCTGTTCTGTTCCCACCATAACCTCGCATTCGTTTCCCCGAACATCTCCCGACTGCATAACAAAACGAAAAAAATACTATTGCGATTAGCGATTATGGTGCATGTGATTTGCGATTATGGACTACGTGTAACTCCAAAGCTCTTAAACTTGATTATTTCCTGGTTAAAAAATCCATAATTATGGAGATGTGACTTTTGTGTAGTAGCGCTAGACAATTTGGTTTTTGGTTTGGATTTCGGGTAAGTTCGGTTTGTTTGAGTTTTGAAAATATAGAATCGAATTTGAACCAAAAGTTTTCCAATTCGTGTTATTCAGGTTTAGATTATTGGAATTGAAATAAACTCGGGTTGAAATAGCTTGAGTTTTTCAGGTTCCAACTTTTTACTAAAAATAGGAATAAAATTTCAAAAATTCCATAAAACATCAAATAAAATACATAATTTATGCATTTTTAATTAACTAATATAGTTATTTTTATTCAGTTTATTCCTGAACCGAATTGGATCCAAATGCTTTTCGCTTGGCTTCGGATAATTTAGATTATGTTATTGAAATCAAATAAAAGCGAATTTAATTATGGTTTGGGTAATTCAGGTTTAATTATGATCGGATTCTCAGAATTCAAGTAATTTGATTTCTTCAGGTTCGATTTTTACTAAGAAATAAAAATAAATCCTCAAAATCATATAAACAAAAATTATATATTATATTCAATTAAATTTTATATTTATTTTTTTTATTCAGGAATATTTCATTTTGCCTAACCGAACCTGAACAGGTTTTGGCTTATGGAAAGACCGAACTGTGTGCGTACGGTAATCCATATTGAATATGACTCGGCTTATGGAAAGACCGAACGGGGTGTACGGCAATCCATATTGAATATGACTCGGCTTATGGAAAGACCGAACGGGGTGTACGGCAATCCATATTGAATATGACTCGGCTTATGGAAAGACCGAACGGGTGGACGGTAATCCATACTGAATATGACTCGGCTTATTCGATCAAATAACTCGAAATGCCGACCCCATGAGGTGGTTTTGGCTTATGGAAAGATCGAAGGGGGTGTACGGTAATCCATATTCGATCAAATAACTCGAAATGCTGACCCCATGAGGTGGTTTTGGTTTATGGAAAGACCGAATGGGGTGTATGGCAATCCATTTTCGATAACTCGAAATGCCGACCCCATGAGGTGGTTTTGGCTTATGGAAAGACGGAACGGGGTGTACGGTAATCCATATTGAAAAGAAACTAAGGACGGGAAGTCACGTACCTGAAGCGAACTCGCCTGAGCTCACGAGTACCATCTGGTAAAGCTCTTATGGTAATGTAAACGCCAGGCTCATCCTGTTCAACCCATTCAGTTTCCATGTCACTCCCATTACTCATTGACCCATCTCCCTCTCTTGAATAGCTACTTCTTACAGACCCATCTACCGATGACATCTCCGTCTTGTTCCCACTTATGCTTGACAGTTTTGGCGTCGATGCAAGACCCGTTGAGTCATAGTATTGACGGGTTTGTGTTGGATGTTGATCGAGTGAATCAGATGAAGAGTACCCTATTCCTGTCGTGCGTGAAATCCCACGAGGACGTTCTTTCTTCAGAGGCGGAGTTACAGGACTGTCCTTGGCTGACTGAATCCGTGAATTCTGGTATAAAGATTGTTCCAACACTCTTATTAGATCCGATAACGCAATTTCCTCAAACTAAAACATTGTGATGAGTGAACCAAAGATCGAAAGCGATCATATGACAATGGAGCAAAAAGCAAAATATGTAAACTTAGACAAATTTCGTAATATTAGTTGTGTAGACTTCTATGCATCTAAAAAGGGTAATATCGTACCTCATCTTCGGATCTAGGAGGAATTGGAAGCGGTACGCTTTGCTGATTAAATTGTTGAACATTGTATAACTCCATGACTTTATCATAATTCTCTGCCCACCACCTCTGAGCTTGCCATTTATTGAACATTTCACGACTGCAAATAGCAGCAAGAATCGTTCAGGCTTAACATACAATCTATAATAACAATATTCTGCATCAGTAAAAGAAATTAAGAATCTTCTTTTGTACGAATTTGCATGCACAAATGGTCCAAAATATTCATTTTGATGGTGATGTAATGAAAAAAAAAAACAGAAGTAGTTTTGACATCATAAAGCCATCGGCAATCACATCATCTTCACGAGTTCTGAGGCCTTTGCTCGTGGATCTACGTTCTAAGGAAGTGTTGACACATAGGGTCTAATGAAATATGATATACCAAAAAATCAAAGGTGTGTACTGATCGTATGCATCTAAGGCTTGATCGGGATTTTATGTGTACATATAAACCGACACAACATAGAACTATAGAGCATGTGTATGAGTGTGAATGGAGAATTGGGGACCACTTCATATGGACAGAAGAAAATGCAAGCAACAACAGATCCCAACACAAAAATCACACAAGTGGTGACATTGACAATGGTTCTACTCATTGTTGTCACAAGAAGATGCATTTGGATTCCCAAAATCGGATCAAGAGGCAAACCATCAGGACTTGAATCTGTTCTGATATGATGATCAGCATTGTCTCCAATGTTAAATCAATCAAACAAGAGGGCATCGTTAGATCAATCAAACAAGAGGGCATGCAATGTATCGTTATATCGATTTCAAACAGAGTCAATCAAACAAGAGGGCATCTTTAGATCAATCAAACAAGAGGGTATCGTTAGATCAATCAAACAAGAGGGCACACAACGTATATTATATCGGTTTCAAACAGAGTTAATTCGTGTGAATGCTGAAAAACAATTACCTGAATCGAATCCGCTTTAGATCATTCCCTCCTTGAGGCAACGATACAAATGTAATGAGAACACCAGGCTCAACTTGTGCAACCCATTCCTTAGGTTCATCCTCCTCCATGAACACAATGGACTCTGTACGACCGCTCATGGATGTTGGTGTTCCTTCTCCACTCGAAAGCCCTTTCAATCTTGCTTCCATTTCTTTCCCCCAAATCCTCGGTGTTGAACTTGCACTTCCAGCTCTGCGGTAAGCATAGTGAAACCTTCCTGAATCCGAAGCAGCATCTGAATCAGCATAATTTCGGTTCTGATTTCGGTTTGATGATCCTGAACATGGTTTGCAATTCTTGTATGCCCCTGACGCCTTTATTGCCATGTCTTTTATCTGAATCATGAATGAAAATTTACATCACACAGAAAAAAGAATCATATACATTGTATAATCGAAAGCAAATCATTAACAAATCTGGCAATCTAGCAAGGTGGATGAGAAGATTAAAAGGGAAACTTTTCCACTTCCACTCAATGATCATAAAATCATAAACTCAAACCGAGAAAAGGGATATAGACAAAACCAAGAGTCAATCTCAACCAAATAGTAGGAACAATTTTTTCTTGTTTTTGCTCTAAGCGTCTAAGCAAAAACCAACGAAACAAACATGGCCCCGCCTAGAAAATCTTTAAAAGTTTTCCGTCATTTTCCCAGCTCCGAGAAAATGACCCCAAGAGAATATTACTCTACCTGGGACGTCAAAGACTTAATCGATGGCTTAGTCCTGGGCGTCCCATTTACTCCGTCTTCTTCTTCTTGTTCCTTCTCATGATTAGATCCGCCATTGTTGGCATTTAGCTGCTTCGAACACGCTATACACGTCAGCATCTCTCTCTCCTTTTTACAGACCTCAAAACCTAGGTCAACCTTTCCTCCTCCAAGGGAAAATTGAAATAGACCTGAAATCAAACGAGAGAAGGAGAAAACTCAGATCAGATTTTGCAAAATCTGAATAAAAATATAAATAAAATGAATTAAACGTCACTGCAATTGATCCATTTGCACATGTATTTAGAGACATATACAAACAATCCACATATATACACACACTTTACACTTACAGTTGATTCCAAGTGCACTACAGCAGTCGCTCAAAATTCGAGCATTCCGGTTCCGTCCTGCTTTCTCCGACGGTATTAAACGCTTTTACTCAGTCACACAGATCCACCAAGAGATACGAAACCAATAAGCGCCATTGGAGTCGAAAAATGACCGTTACGCAAGCGAGAAACTAGGGCACGCACGCACGGACAGGATCTGAAGATCAAAATCCAGAAAAAGATTCGCACCCGAACCTCTCTTTCACGCTCGGCCTATGTGAGGGAATGACTGAGAGGCACTCAGCACTTTCTCTCTCTAGAATCCTGAAGCTCAAGCCGAAGCTGCGAATAACAGTGAGAGAGAGAGAGAGACTTTGAGATTTGGGCTTTGAGTTCGTTGGACACTGGAAAAGTTTACACACAACTTGTGTAATGTGTTCTATATAAGCTTTCAATTATTATTATTATTATTTTAATCCATCAGTCATTTTCGTTCTTTTTATATTTTTTTATTTACATAATATTTTTTATAAAATGTTGAATTAAATATTAATATCAAATTTTATAAAAAAGTAAAACGGAAATGCTTTTAACAGTAGAATATACACAAATCTCTCTAACTATACAGTCTGATTAGCATAATTGTTAAAAGTAATTGAGTCTTTATTAAAGATTAAGAATTTAAACATTTTATTCCATATTTATCTGTTATATGGAATCTATTTAAGTTCTAATATAGTAATTACGTGTTCCTACAATTAAAAAAATGTTTTGAGGGAATATTATCATACTTTGAAAAATATAATATTTAGAAAACTAGAATTTGAAATTATTCAATAATAAAATACATGGAGTATTTGAAAAATCTATCGTTAAATATAAGTTATACTTTCTTAAATATACATATAGAGTGAAAAAAATACATAAACAACTTTGCCATAACATGAAAAAAGGTGTATAAACAAAAAGAATCGCGATGAAATATATATGCATTCAATATTATATTTATGATCATAAAAAAAAAGCTATACAAAAATCCAAAAAATTCAAATCCGATTGATGATAAATTCTTTTGAAAAAGGGAATAAATAGGGAAAAATCAAATAATATTCGCTTCTCTTTATTTTTTTCTTAAATTCTATCTTTATTTCTTTTTCTTTTTGAAATAAAAAAAGTGTTGAGGATATATTATTTAGTATATATTAATTTAATTGTTATGATAAAAAATCAATTGAATTTATATTGTAATGTTTGTTTTCATCCTTAAATTTTCGTTTAAGAAAATCTAAAACGACAAATAATAAACAATTTTGATTGTTTACATTTTTATAGTTATTAGAAAAATTAAATAAAATTATTCTAGATAATTATATATATATATATACACACTGATATAAAACTATGAACTATACAAATATGTTTTATAGCTCCAAGAGAATGACACGTGGCACCCAGTAATGTTATTGTTACATTTGTCGTTTGCTCCCGCCGATAATTTGACCTCAAAAAAAGTATTTCATGATGTGATTAAGCTATTATAATTACGATAATCTAAAAAATCACCTAAATTACAATCAACTATATTCGAAATCTTAATATGATATGATCATCAATTTATATTTATTATACAAAAATCCTATTAAATATATAATCTGTGTGAGTATAATATATAATTATGTTTGCTGTAATTGTGATTAGATATTACACAATATTATGCAATTAAACATTAGTTAAATGTCAATTATATTGGATTCATAAGCCTTATTTTGACGGGGAGTAGAGTGAAATATCACATATCCCATTTTGTGAATAAAAAATTACGTTAAAATATATAAGTTCGGTTTAAAATATTTTGATTGAATATTACATAAACTATTATAATTACATCTGAATTTGAAATCATGTAAATATTAATAGATTGGATATAGAAACATATATATATATATGATAAAGTATAGATATAAAAATAAATATATTTGATCATATATATACTAATGAAATGCTCAAACTTAATCAATGGATATTAATCAAATTATATAGTAAAAAAGCTTTAGGTTTCTTAATCTCTTATCACCAACCTCATTCTTTCTCTTCTTCCCTTCTCATCGACATTATCCCTATCCTCTCTCGTGGAAACTTTTATCACTTCGTCTCAAACTCGCAGCGTCGGTCTTTGGTCGTCGGTCGTATACATCTCACTCTCCATAACCGACCGCCTACCTCTCGGCATCTCTATCTTTCTCGCACACACTGTCGCAGCGCTGATAGAAAAATGAAGAGAGAGGGAATGTGAAGGGATGCAACTATTAAACGAAGAGACACAACCCTTCGGATTTGAATCGAAGAGACATAACCCTTCGAATTTAAACAAAGAGACACAACCCTTCGGATTTGAATCGAAGAGACACAACCCTTCGAATTTAAATGTTTCAGGTTTGATGAAGATGACGTTTTGAAACACACAAACAACGTCATAATCCAAGGTTCCCTCCAAGACGAACTTTACTATTCCTGGCAAGTTATGCCAGAAGTAGTGCGCCAGCGATGGTGGCACACTTTTATAGTAAGTTTTTCTATTAAATTTAATATTTCTTTATATAACATTAATTATAATACTAATTGTATAATGTTTATTTCAGCGTTCATACAGGTGGAGGCGAAAGGACACGCCTCGCATATATAGTGCATGGATGCACGATATGCAAGTGAGGTTG